>JABAJS010000273.1:0-11364 GCA_018221635.1 Tephrocybe sp. 10521TJB
GCGAGGTCGTCGAGGGTTATAAAGCAATTTACACTGCAACTCAAAACCTTATAACCCTAGATGTAGGCCAGGTGGAGCTACTCTTGAGTATCAACGTGGCTGGAACGATTACTATTCAAGCGGCTTTGCAACATCCCTACGGGTCTGTACGTTAATTTGCCCCACCATGGGCGTCAAACCCTCCATGTATAAATATAGGAGTGGTGCCCTTAGGTCCACCCCAAAAAGCCTTGTGCATCTACCCATTCGACACTATGTCTGGCCAACGTTCTCAAGCCTTAGTACCCCCATTCAAGTCTCTGTCTGCGACTATCAAGCCATGGGTAAAAACAACTAGAGTCTCCAAGTTCGCTAGGCATGTGGTCCTCTTCTGGCCATACGGTAGCCTGGCACATCTCCTTAAGTATCTACTGCCCTAATCATGTTTATCAGCATGGTCACTTACGATGGCCGCCCGTATTTTGCGCCTGATATTCCTGCTTCTTCTTCCTTTTTAATTCTAGGCTTTGTTGGGTCGTCTCTTCTTCACAGGTAATATTCCAAAAACAATTTCTCTCCTAGTAATGCTCACAAATTATCTAGTCAGTTTTTCGTCATCAACAAAGTCCATCCTTCTAATACTTCTAACAATTAGTTGCTGGATGTATCATTCTTGACCGCGACAAGTTGGTGCATGATTTCTCGTACAGAACAGCCTTCCATAACCAATACCATAATGCAGAACACACGAAGAACCGCCCATCACGACATACATTTGTAGGTTCCACCACCTTTAACGCGATGCCATTCGTCTGACCCGATTAACTGCCGCCGGCACCACATGATCAACTGGTTAATCGTACTAATCGTACCTTTTGTTCTCCCATGTTCGATTAAGGCACTACCCACGTCCTTTCCTTGCCAACTGGGATGAACACCACTTCGTTGGAGATACTTGGAGATACCACTCCGTTTTTGTAGTGTCTCCTTAAACGCTTCCATCTTCAAGTTGGGCGCAGTGGGGAGCAATGTTGATGACGGGGTGCGTGTATCAGGGTTTGTTTGGGTGGGAGAGAAGAAAGGAGGAGTACTTGACTCTCCATGTGTGGTAGAATTTCCAGGGGAAAGAGGTCTAGGGAGAAGGCTTTGGGGGTGACTTGAAACTTCAACGAGAGTTGGACTAGGTTGATTCCCCTGATCTCCTTTCTCTGTTCTTAAGGTGTCTAAGGACCTCGTCCGGTGAGGACGATGTTGTTTTTGGCCTTTGTTAGGTCCTTGCGAAAGACTTGAGCTTGCATTGTCTAATGAATGGCGACGGCATGGATACAAACTTGAACTGTCTTGGTGTGATAGCAAGTACATGATAAGGCAACTCGGCAGCAGACCGTCGGCCGACTAGCTCAGCTGGTTAGAGCGTCGTGCTAATAACGCGAAGGTCTTGGGTTCGATCCCCACGTTGGCCATAATGGTAAATGTGTAAAACTTTTTCCTTCAAGGCCAGTTCTCATCACTGGTGGACGGAAGAAGCTCGTGCCCTCGGCAATACCACGCATAGTCTTCTCTTCAGATTCTTTCAGATGACACTTCGCGCCTGAATGTTAACTAGGGATCGTGTATTTAAGCCCCTCAGTATCAGATAGCGGTACATTTTCTTCTCGAATCCAGAAGTCTCTCACGAGATGCATCTGCAGCTGTGAATGTCACGTATACGAAAATGATAATAAGATATGTGCTCAAGATGAGCGGAAATTCCAAAGATTGTATAACAACATTAGGAACCAAAGCAGCACGGAATCCCCTAGTAAAAGGCGAGGGGATTGTCTGCTTGATGCTTTGGCTGTTGCTGTCAACATTGTGACGTTGATCACTGTCCCTGAAAAGGTTTCTGCATTTTGTTCAAGCTACGGGGTACTCTCCACGTGATGGATGTTCCTTTTCTTTCATGCCACCACTTGTAACACAACTGATTACTGGAAAGGGGTTAGTTTGACGCTACTTGCTTCCAGCTTGGGACCATATACAGGCGGCCTGCGACCCCAAATTTTCACACCGTCAGCCCTCTTCGATCCTTCGAACCACAAAAATGCACGTGTGCGCCAAAAGAACCGGAACATGGCTTATCAACTGTGAATCTATCTAACATCATCCCCATCTACCAAAGGTTTTTCATTCGTCGAAATGAGCGTTCAGGCCCTGGAGATTCCTGTCGAGAGTAGAGAAAAGCTTATCAAGGCTGCCTTCGAAGGTGCGGCATCGTAACGCGTGGTTTGCATCCAAGTATTAACCAATATCGCAGCAAGGGAAGGCGCGTATAGCCCATATTCCAAATTTCGCGTTGGAGCTGCTCTTATGGCAACCAACGGCACCATTATCAAGGGTGCGAATATCGAGAACGCCTCATACGGTACCATCTATTGCTCTACCTTGGTGTCATTACTTGTCTTATCTATATATCGCAGGTGCAACCATCTGTGCAGAGCGCACTGCGATCGTAAAGGCCGCCGTCAGTTTACTATTCCGTTGTTTCCTCTGCGTTCGCTGTGTTCATCAATCCTCAGAGTGAGGGGATACGGTCTTTCATCGGTCTCGCGGTCGTCACGTACGTCCCTTCTTCAGCATCCTAAGATTCACATTCATCTAAAACCTTCAGCGATGTTGCTTCTCCGATCTCACCGTGTGGAATATGCCGCCAATTCATCCGCGAGTTCTGTTCCCTTAAGATGCCAGTTTTCCTCGTCCCGAGCGACTATCCTCAGCCGCTCAAAGAGGGCGAGGTTTTGAAGCCCGGGTTCTCGGAGGGCGGGGTTCGGGATACAACACTTGGGGAGCTGCTTCCAGATAGCTTTGGTCCCGAGCACTTGGAGCTACCGCGATCAGGCGCTTAATCCGTGTTCTTAGCCAATTACATGCCTATCAGATTTGCACATGGTGCATGCTTGTACGATTTCTAGAGTTGGACCGTTGATTTCTGACGATGTTGCTTGCAAAGTCTTCCCCGTCGACTATGAGGCGGTCCACCTTTGCTACTGGTGTTCTTTTAACCTCTGTTCCGCCCATCTGACTCTCGGACATCCCCTTCATCCGAAGATTAGTGCGGCGGCATGGTGAGTTGTTCTCTTCATCCTTGAGAGCGTCTGTAAAGTTCGATACCGTTTTTTTTCGCTTTCTACTCCAAGAAATCAGAGAGTTGTAAGACAAAGAACATTTTGCTCGATTCGATAAGTATCAGAAATAAATATGGAAAGTCTGTACTTCTGAATTTTTGATCTTTCAATCAATCTGACCGCTTCGTTCAGCTTCGTTGTCTTTTATCTCTCTTGTCCAGCTACCATGAAATCTCGTCAATCTTAATATAATTGCCTGAGTTTAATGTATGAAGATCATTCAGCTTCCATGAATACTATCATAAGTGCTGTCTACATTATTTATTCTTCTATTCTTCTATTGTCTGACTTCTTACACTGACCCTCCCAGTGAACTTCTAGTAGGTTCCGCTCATATTTCTATGCGGTAATTGTCCCATGATACTGGACTTGACTAAACGATCTCCTTTTCCAGTCATTCGATGCCTTGTCTCTTTTGTCGTTACCTGAGGCCTGATATTTGAGATCTGATGACTCCCGCCAAACCTGGCATCTTTTTAAAACTGGGGGTTGACAGCTGCTCCTTCGCCCTTCATTTCACAGCCATGCCACACCCATTTCATTCCTGTACTCTCGTCGTCTCCGTTGTCGACCGCTGTCCATTTTCGCCCAGTGAGACGACCAACTTATGATCCTCCCGCTCGTTTTATAGTGGGTTTCCAGTGGCTAGCACACACGAAGCTCGTCGGTGCAATTCGTCTGCGACTTCGACATCACCAACGCCATCGACCTCTTGCACATCCCGATGGATCCTGATCATCAATGGCAACCCGCCATGTAGGCGCCCTTGTTGCGCAGAAGCCGCTTGACTCGCCGCGTGAACAAGGTCGTGTCCTTACAATTTTCCTCGCGAGTCGTTGATAAATATCGCTCGTGTGTTGTAAAAATAACAGAATTACAAAATTGAAGGAACCGTTCGCACGTTGGGTCGCAACTACACTCTCCGACCGTTTCCAGCACCTCGCTCGTCAATATTGCCGCCTTGTTTTTCTGAACTGGGAGCTATGTGATTTTTTGCTACAGGGTCGCGCCGACGTAGAGGACTCTCTGGGACAATCAATGCAGAAATGATACCACGCACATGTGTCCTTTCTAATATGGCGTTCCACCGTCCGCGGGTCCTTGAGATCGTAGCTGTCGGTGTACCCTCTCCACTTGCATACCCCTACTCCCTCGTATTCACCTACTCCCTTGTATGCATGATTATGGATGTGGGTGCGCACAGCTGTTTGGAAGAGATCCTCTCCTGCTTCGTCGTTCGGAAATCTTCCTCGCATGATCTGGATGTCACAATGACCCCAATAGCAGTCGAAAACTTGCTCGCCAAACAAGCCTTCAGCGTAAGAAATGGCGGTGAAAAGTTGAATGGGCCAAAGGGTCGGTTTTCTGGGTCGACGTTTGTTGAACGGTGGAGCTCTCAAAGGTGTAGCGGCAGGAGTCGTAGAATGTTCAAACGTAGGCATCCAGCTACGTGGGGGAGGCGCATCCTGTTCGTAGAGGTAGTGAGTATCACCCATGTGTTCCTCGTGCGGGTTCCAACTAATGACGACAACTAAGAAGAAGAGTAACGCGAAGTGTTTGAGCGCTTACTTCATATACGCAGTCATCTGGCGTGTGGGAGGCGCATCTTGTTCGTAGAAGTAGTGAGTATCACTCATGCGTTCCTCGTACGGGCCACGACTAATGACGACAACTAAGAATAAGAGTAAAAGCACCGCCAAGTGTTTGAGCGCTTACTTCGCATATGGAGGCGTCCAAGTGCGTGGGGGAGGCGCATCTTGTTCGTAGAGGTAGTGAGTATCACCCATGCGTTCCTCGTGCGGGTCCCAACTAATGACGACAACTAAGAAGAAGATTAAAAAGCACCACGAAGTGTTTGAGCACTTACTTCCTATATGCAGTCATCTGGCGTGGGGGAGGCACATTATGTTCATAGATGTAGTGAGTATCACCCATGCGTTCCTCGTTCGAGCCCCAACTAATAACGACATCTAAGAAGAGTAAAACCACCGCGAAGCGTTTAAGCACTTACTGCGTACTATACGCAGTCATCTGGCATGGGGGGTCCATCTGAAAGTGTTGGTGGAACAGTACTAGTAAGTTGGAAGGAATATAAATGCCCCAACAGCCGGGCGATGGAATACTTATATTCTATAACCTTGGTCGTGAGTCTGGCCATTGCGTAAAGGCCAACCGCACACCACGCCATCCCCGACACGCACCGATGGCGACGATTATCGATAGTCCAAGTTAGTTACACTTCATTTTATTTTCTCCGAATAGTCGGAAGCATCTGAATGATCTGTTAGACTATGCTATCTATACTAACAATCTATACACCTCGTTCGTCAAGTCTCAAGCGAGTCGTTGATAGCCAGTGAAGAACTCAAGTACTTGAGCACGTTTTAAATTAACACACAAAGAATCCGCATTGACTATGAGATACTTTATAGGCAAAGGACTCCAATGAGTCCTCGCGCCACCTTAACAATAGGCCCAGTGGCTGTGCAAAGGACTTGAAGATCTGGAGGTGAATACTCGCTAGTCACTACGCACATACAGTGATGAGAGGTCAATGATTGACACCCTTATCGTGAGTCCTCAAGTTTATGATTCTTTTCCCTTCCACCCAAGTCGTGGTAACATTTATTACCACAGTCACCGGGGTCATAGTGTATCTCCATTCATATATGTCGAAAAGAGTATGTCAGTCTATATGCTAATCTTTCAGAGTCTTTGGAAACAACATCCTTGAAGTCGTATTGTAATTTATCTGCGATATCGGATACCCTCACATACTACGAATTCGCCATGGACTGCGACAGTAATGCATGCAATTTACCAACACGACTCTATCTCCGGATGGTTTCGATACCTCCGCCGTCGATCGCTATCTAGATGCCGCTCGTCTAAAGACGAACTTTTTGCACACGGAATAGGAAGTTTATGCGTCGTCTCCTCAGGGATCTTCTCTAAACCTAAACCTTTTCAATTGATTTCTAATGATGGTATAGACACACTCTCAACGTCGGTGAACTTCTGACCCCGCGCAAAGCTGAATCCAAGTGGCTCATCAGGGCGATAGGACGGATAGAAAGACATGGGTTTATGAAGAGGTATAGTCCACAGAAGTTAACGGCGCCAAGGTGAGCAAGTTTGGGGGCAGTCAGTGACACGATTGCGGGCCAAAAGGCGGAGTTAAGACCAGATGATTTACTTGCGAAAACTGAGTTCGAGGAAGGAATGACGAGCATAGTCTTCCAAATAATTTTATAAGGGCTCCATTTATGTTAGCGCCTCGTGCACGGACTCCTAAAACTGCTATCCAAAATTCTTTATTGGCGCCTATGTGATTTTTTTGGCTGGGGTCACGTAGAGCGAGCGTTCGAAACACTCGCATAATGGCCTGAGAGCATTTCTGGGCAACCGGCCAAATGCGGATGCACCTCCGATTCGGTAAAATCATCCAATGATTCTTGAGATCTTCGTTGTTGTACGTTTTGTTGTCCTCGTGTTCGATAAAGATTGAGTGTTTCTCCCATTACACCCGAGTGATCATCTCACACCCAGGGAGAATAGACGGCCAGCCGTCAGGACTCCACCTCTGACGAGCATGAACGAGGGGCAACTTGGCCAAAAATAAAATCGTTTGAGCCATTGGCCAGATCCGCTAATAATTTCGCGCATAGCTCCCAAGCTGTAGTTTGACGCTGAACGGCAATACGAAGCCAGGCAGCGCATTTACAGAGTTCTTTTCTGTGTCAACCATGTGAATTGTTGGCCACGAAAGAGGGATGGTTCTATCACCGGCCAACGTGGATGCTAATGTCCGGAAGATTAGCAGGCACGAAACATGAGCGCGGACAAGGGCCAAATTGGAACGAACCTTGTGTGTTGTTGGCCAAGGACGACAAATTTCTGGACATTGGCCAGAAACGTGGATGCGAATGGAAAGCTTAGTGGGCACGAAGATGGCTTAAGATATGCTCCACAAGTGATGACAAGAGAAGTGGTCCGATGATGAGAGGGGATAACGTGGGTCAGGAACGAGGGAAGGTTCGCTCATGGATTCATCAGATCTTCATGCAAGATAGAGTTGGCAGAATTCAAATCCAGGACAAGTAAGATCGAGAACGGTAGGTCTTTGACTAGACAAGATTTCAACTGGCGCTAAATACACGGTCATTAAGAATGAGAATTGAAGTGGACTCGGCTCCTGAACTGGAGTTAGATTGAAGAAGGAAGGAAAGAAGAAAGCTTTATTATTGAAATTCAGCGCGAGACATAAGCAAATGACTCTGATTGCTGACTCATAATTGTTGCCGCGAACCTGCGACCACTCGTTTAGGAGGTGGCGACGACGAAGCACCATGTGAATGAGAGGTCGCCGGAGTGCGCGAGGAGAGTGGATGAGGTCTCGTGCAAGGATCTACTGGCAGTTCCAAATGAGAGAATTGTGGAACTATCGAATGAGTGTGTGGCGAGGAGGGAGATGCGGTGTGGTGGCGGCTTGGTCATTGACATCCCAGAACCGAAGAAGGATCCGGCGCTGCTGAAGGCTGATTGTGCTGTAGTCGTGCTTCCAGCTACTTATTATTGATACACGGATCAGGGAATTTGTGGAGGCAGAGGGATTATACTACTCACTCAGAACGGGTTCCGTGAGGGGTATCGCACAAACAACAATCTATTCCTCCTCCGGACCATGATCGATAAGGCGAGGGTGGAGGGCGTCCTCTGTACATTGTTTACATTGCACAATGCATTTTTGTCGGTCCATTGTGACACGTTGCGGGTGAAGCTGGCGTCGATGGGTACTGAATATTGAGGCCTTGAGAAGTCAGCAGAGAAGGCGCTGAAGGCGACGAATATGTGTCTGGCGACGTTTCGTTGAGGATGTTCCTGTGTGGAAACTCATGCGAAAGGTGCTCACCTTCCACCACTATCTACGGGTCAAGATCGCTCAGCCCCAGCGTGCCCTGACCCGACTCCTATTGTCATTTCATGACCTGGCGGTGGAGCGCCTGCAGCGGGGTGAACCGAGGCACCCGCGTTAGCATGGGTACTCTGAAGATAGTTGACCACGCGCAGTGGTTGCAAAACACGACAGCCAGGGCTGAGGGTTTTACCCGCGCATCCTGCCAACCCGGGGTTTTGTAGACGTTGACGTGTGTCTTCGCCACCCTTATGTAGTATGTACACAGGTACGTGTTTTTGGCGGTAGAGTTGGAGTTTGAATCAAAAAAATATCGGCCCGAGACTTTTGGTGAGTTACATGGTCGTATTATTATGCTACTGGCAGGACCTTTATTCGGTTCAAATTCGTAATTCGAAACCTTTCTTCAGTTCTCCTTAAGATTCATAATACTTCCTTTCGAACCTTCAGCGATGGCGCTTCTCCAATCACACCGTGTGGCACATTATGCTGCCCAGTCAAGTCTCCGAGTTCTGATGCCAGTTTCCTCGACTATCCTCAACCTACTCATTCTTTCTGACCGCTTCCATCAGCTTCTTGGTCATTTATAGGCTTTCATGGATATCATGGATAGATTGTTCGAGTTTAACTTTAGCTTCTTGGTCATTTGGCTTCCATGCGCATGCGGTAATGAACGTTGAATGAACGGCCAAAGAGCGGGGGCGAGAGAATACTCTTGTAAGTGCTGAATATATACTTTCAATCGTCATCTCCCGTAATGTCCTTCGGGTTCCAGCCGGGTCTCCATCTTTGAAAGGTAAAGAGTCAATTTTTTCTTCATATTGTAATTGACTTGAAATGATATCCTGTCCCAGTTATTCGACACGTTTTGTCTTTTGTTTACCTGCTGAGGCTTGAAGCTTGAAGGCTTAAACCTGGAATCCATCCTAACATGGCGTTGACTCTTTCTTTGCCGGCACTGCATTGATGCTGCTCGCTTGCGTTTCATTTCACAGCCATTCCACACCGATTTCATTCCAGTAGTAAGTACTCACTCACTCCTAAATTACAATTGCTTCCGCTGTCGACTATTTTCTATTCTCACCTGAGACGACGACCGACACTCAGATTATGGCGGCGTCGCTCGTTTTCTCGAGGGTGACTGGCAAATGCGAACTTTGTCGGTGTAATTTGGCTCTTGCACATCCAGGCCCACTGTGTACGGCGCCTTCGTGCGTTAACAACCTATCTCTTACAATTTTCCTCGTGAGTCATCAATATATATTATTTGCATATGCATAATGTGGAGATAATGGAATTATAAAATTGAAGGAACTGTTCAGAAGTTGGATCGCGACTACTCACTCTCCACCTCGCTCGTCAATATTGCCGCCTTTTCTTTGTGAACTCAATGCCATGTGATTGTGTGCAGCAGGTCGCGCCGATATATACATAGGACAATCAATGCAGAAATGATACCACGCACAGGTGCCCTTTCTAATGTGGCGTTCTACCGTCCACGAGTCCTTGAGCTTGCACACGTTGGTGCACTCTCTTCACTTGCATACCCCTACTCCCAGGATAAGTAAGATTGGTATCGATAGCCTTTTGAGCAGACAGACTTCAACTGGCGATAGCTAGGTACAGGGACGTTAAGAATGAAACATGAAGTGCATGATTCGGCCCCTATCTGCATGATCTGATGGTCATCATGTTAAGGTATTTCAATTACTTTCTTTGAACTACTAGCTGGCTGATCCAGGATATAAGTATAATTATATTATCTTCTGATATCTTTCTATGCTACCAGACAGCTAATACAAAACAGGCCCCCCGAAATAGCCCGGGTATGATTACCGAAGCAATGACCGCGCCGGTAGTATAAACTTCCTTCCATCGGAAATCACGGGCGCCCAATACAGCACCACGAGTAGTTGTTATCGATGCAGATACATGCGGTGTTCAATTGACTAGAGAGGCAACGCAACGCGACGTTTCCAAATATTTAACTACGCTCTCTGCTCATTCAAGTTCCGTCCGAACAAGAGGACCTGGTTCTACCTCTTTAGGAGTCGTGATCGTTCGGACTTCAACTTAAAGCAGGCAGCTTGACACCATAGTTTCTACGCTCTTTGGCATTCAGATCCATAATCATTTCTCGTTGGTATTATAAAGTTGTGAGTTCCCCTCTGCTCCCTTGTACTTACTACGCATGCTGAAGAAAGGCAGTTGGTGTAAGTTTCTTGTACCGTTAGGACGATTCTGCAACACTGATTGATATCTATGCAGATCAAGCACATGCAAGATTAAAAAAGGACCGACGAACAAAAGGATGGAAGTATTGGTGGATATTAAGCTCATCATCGTGCGCCTACCCTGAGGAGTCACAGACCAGTTTTCAAATGGATGACTTTGATTGGGTTCTACTTACCTCTGCGGCGTTTCTAACAAGACCACCGAGATCCCCATCATGGTACCTGGTTGCTTGTCGGATATCCCTTGATTCCTCTGAATCTGAGCCTATCTTAATTTTTGTTCTCCAAGAAATCGAGGAATATTTTGATCGAGATACTTCATCACCTTTCATCACTGTTGCGAGTGGCGATCACCATCATCGATGATTTTTTCTGCTGATTTCCCTGCATGAAATATGGTCTCTTGACTACATATAAATATTTTCTTTCTGGAGGTGAATCGCGAGGTGTGGTTGATCCCCTTCGTTTTTCTTTTACATCCAACAGCTCTTTTGGTTTTCCCAATGGTTATATTTTTCAGTAATTCCCTCCTCCTTTTGACGGGCCTTTCACTTCTCTTCTCGTCTGCAATATTCGTCTTGTCTTTCCTTTCCTTTGGAGATGTTTCTTTCTGGCTCGAGGCCATTACGACAGGCCTGGTGATTCTATACCACAGCTCCGTCATTGTCATATCTTGGCGTAAATCGCTACCCGACGCGGAGCCCAACACACCACTAAAGATCCCACCGACGACCGCCTACAGCATACGGAGCATCACACTCCTCGGCCTATTTTTATTCATTCTTGCAATTGCCCTTGGTGTCAAGTTACAGGCGACGACAAATGTGATACAACAAACGACGCCGGCGTTGGGACGAAATCCTCAGATCCCCCTGCTGATAACGGAGTCTGCACTTTTGGCCATAGAAGTGCTCCTCATGACCATTTTCATGATTTACGTTATCGTAGAGAGGAAGAGACTCTGGCGTGTGCGCGCGGGACAGGTTGGATTTGACGAGAAAGGCAACAAAAGAAAGATAGGCAAGATGTCGAGAGAAGAATACGATAAACGGCTTTTTCTTCCTTCTCCTTC
>JABAJS010000274.1:0-16180 GCA_018221635.1 Tephrocybe sp. 10521TJB
AAGAGTGTTCGAGATATCAAGAAAAATAAAGAAGATCTAGTGATAGAGCGAACGTCAAGACAACCGACGTCGTTCACAAAATTGTGGAGAAGGTAAAGAATGGAGGAATCACGTGGCACTCCCTGACACAAGAATTCGCACCCGGCGAGTTTATGAGCCGGGTGCGACACTCTATGCTCCAGTCCTTCTGCATCTGGTCCGCTTCATCGTTGTACGCCACGTGCGGTGAATAATTAACAAAGTTCCATAATCCAATCTGTCCTTACTCCATGATGTCGCGCTCTGGACATCTTGTGACCATAGTCAGGGGTGCATACGGACTAGTCGCCCAAATGAACAGAGATTCCACACAAGGAAGGAGAGTCCCATTTGCTATAATGTAAAGGATGTTCTGGGAAAGCTTGAGATACTCGAGAAACACATAAGTACAGGATGCTAGGGCGGAGAGGAGATCCCGTCAGCGATATCCTGTCACCTACCATGGTGCCGTGACGTGCCGTGGATGACTGTGAAACGTGGTTTCATGTTAGACTCATGCCATTTGTGGTAAAAGACTTATACAAGGTTAATAAGATAGTGTAATGGAGTCTTCGAGGCAAAGAGTGATTTCTGCTAGAAGATGTCGTGCTGTAGAACACTTTCTGTGGTTTCATTTTTGAACTATGTTCTGCTATATTGTGATCTTTTGGTCAGGGTTCTTGACTTTTATTGCGTAGTAATGTATATCTTGCTTCGAAAATTGTTTTTTGATTGATTCTGACAATTATCACTTGTCTCTCTATTACTTTTTGAGTTTGAATCTGACTCAGATCAAGTGTCCACCATCGACTCGTCGCTTTGCATAGTGTAGTGAATATCAACATGTTCTTTTCTGTTTCAATGGTGTTGTAATGATGTTATATATACCTCTCTCTCGCAATATTATCATTGTACACATCACGGTTCTCCACGGCACACTCACTGCTGCTCACGGTTGTGCACGTACAGTCACGGCACATACATGGTTGCTCACACATCTTACGTGTGTTCACTGCTATGTTGCTCACTGTACCGCTGAACATTAACGTCTGCTCACAGGACAATGATAGTTTATACTAAATTTAATGGTTATGCAGAACCAAATTGGGCCACCTCTTGAACTCAAGGGTAAAGTTCCCCAAGAACATCTGCCAACTCATTCTAGGAATTGGCAAAGTATTTTTGTCGTCACGCCATACAAAATCAGAAATGTATAGAGCTTCCCCTCGGTAAAATTACTAGCTTCGATCTGCCTCAATAACAAAGACTTGATGACATTTGTCCTCGTCACTTTCTCATCGCCAATGCCCACGACTACTGTGCAAGCAAGCCGACTCAGATGTCTACTGTAATAAAAGCTACGTTGCATGAGCCTTCGGATACGCTAAATCATAATCCATTGCAAACTTTAGTTCACGGTAATGTGCACAGCCACTAACAGAAATTCATGTCTCTCACGGCACCACGGCTCAGCCCCACGGCTTTTTCTGTATGCCCTCCGAACTTGGATTTACAATAAAACCTGGAGGTATCTCCATTAAGTCACTATCTCCACGATCAATGGAACCAAATATCTGTTCGAACTTCAAGGATCTCGGAAGGAAGGCGCTTGTGATATGGAAACTTGATAAATGGGGGGAAAGGGAGTTTAGACAAATAAGAACGCTTGTTGTGCCATATCCAGAGACGTTCCATTTGGTAAGGATAGCCTGCACCTTGACTAGCAGGGCTGAGCTCGAAGACATTCCTCGTCTGATAATAGATCTTCATTGGAGACCCCAGCGACTTTTTCAAGTCTCTCAATGAATTGCTTGTCTGATATTTAAATCTTTCCCGAAATACATAAAGGTTAGTGTGGCTTCTGTAAATGGGACCCTAAACTCACCTGTGAGTGATGACGGTGAAGGTTTGAAGAGCCTCATATGATCTGGCAATTCTGAAAGCCGGACTGAGGCTCATCAAGGAGATAATCAGTGACTGTCGGATTGACATGAATGTCGATTGAAGGAGTGGGAGGAGACGTGGTCACCAATCGGAAGCAATCAGTTTGTGCGATTTTTCTCCTGATGAATTATTCACCTTTGATAGGCATGCGCCTGCTGACATCAAATGGGTCGGCTTATGGGAGATAAGTTCCATTCACTTTCTAATGTCTATAACTTTCGAAAATCTATGTTATATTGATAATTGAACGTGGTAGGGTCGAGCTGTATCACTAGCAGTTCTTCAAACCTTCAAGAATGGCCGCTCAATTAGCTTTGAATCTTGCCACCATCATCAACACATTCTCAAGCATCCTCTGGATTCCAACTTCAATCAGGTCGACTTTGGTTACCATGTTTTAGCAAGCTTCATACTCATTGCACGTGGTACCACACATATATGAACATGGTCGGTTGTGTGGTTCTACCCCTCTCTCAAGAGGTTAGCCTTCTAGATCTATACAAATCGACACCACTTTCGGTTCCTAAACAATTTACGGTACCCATGTGCAGGCACAATACCGGAGAGGGCTCAAGACGACTAGAAGGATCACATGATGTTCTTGACTTGCTCCTTGCCCTTACTAACGCAGTGCTCCCAAAGTGACAAATCATCCATTGTACTCCGTCTGACCCATGTTGCGATGCTCCTAGATATCAAGATATTTACACCTGCCTCAAACCATTATAGCAAGGTGTAGAAGACACAATGTGCTCTGTTCTCCGGGCGAGGCTCGGGAAGGTATGGTCATAATTGTGACGGAACTTGGCGGTGAGTAAACTAGTCTTTCAAAATCACACGCTATTAAAATTTGAGGAATGTCTTTTATCTTTATTGCGTTCTGCAACCAATCTACCGTATACTTGTTGCAAGTAAGGCTGTGATCAGCATCCAGACACGGAACGAAATTGACAATTTAACCTGGGGGCCCAGCCGCCAGCACGTCCCCTTTTCCAGTAAATCCACAATATTATTTAATCCCATAAACCTCCATCCACTGATATATGTCGGCGTCAGATTAGGTTTGAGTGCGGCGCAGAGCCCTTGTACTGAGCCGAGTTTGAATAGTACGTTGAGGAAGGTGTATAGGTTTACTCTACGCATGGGGGTTTTAGACCATCAGATTAAATGAAGGAATGAAGAGAAGGAAAAAGAGCAGCTCACGCAGCGGGAACCAATTCGGGTGATTGGGGCACTTGGGTGTAATATCCCCAATAAATGTCCATCGTCGACTAGAAAGGGAATTCAGTAACTGCTAGCAAGTGGGTTAACAAAACGCACGTCAGTGGCTCCAAAAACGATGTTAGCCACTTAGTCAACAGTGAGAACTGTGCCGTTGTAGACAAGATTGACAGCAACAGGTAATTTGACAGCGTCGGAAAGAATCAAGTTCGATTTAGCGAGGCCTTCTGTGGCTAGAGGTGCACAACAATATAATAGTCAGTCAAATTGCGGGTGAAAACAAATCCACAAGTACTGAAGCAAATAGTAAGGACATACACATAGGGCGTATGATGACTTCAGGCGCTAACTGCGATACGGCATTGTGGAGAATCTCAGGAAGAGCCACTATATCAGCATGTGCGGCACTATCAGCGTCTTCATGTCCATTGGTGGTCGCAGTTAAAACAGGGACAGAATGTGAGTCTTGATCCCGAGTGTCCAAGGTATCAAAACTCCATGACTCTGAGGTGGAGTCAGTGCTGCTTACAACGGAGTTGGCATTGGAGGAGACGAGCAGTGTGAACGCGGCAAAAGCAAGAATAGAGCAGATGGACGGCATTATTGACTTGGAGGTGATGAGGTAGGTGGTAACTGCTGGACTCCTTCACTTCCTGACAATCTAGTTCTTCGCGAAGCAGCAGGTTGCTCTGGGACTGGTTTTGTCCGAGGCCTATTAACCTTTGACTGGCTTGGCATCGATCCGGGTGGTGCAAAGCTAATTTTGCTTGTGGGTATGTCAGGTACTTTGTGAACAAAGTCCCTTAAATGCAGTTGTTTGATGTGAAGAAGCACTTGAAACCCCTCACGGATGATGAGGTAGGCAGTAATAGACTTTTCAGATGTCAACTAGTGTCGACTCCTTAAGAATTTATGACCAGGTATGTCGTTGAGTGCATGGGCTTCATGTACTTTAACTCAAATCACAACTAGCAGTAGTGTAGAAAGATATGGGATTTGTATATAATATTCACACTATATTATAATGGTTTTGTTCTTCTATTCAAAACCGAAGTAATAAGCACAAAAGAACCTAAAGGACCTCCCTGGGAATCCCCAAGTTCTGTCTGTACCAACTTGTTTTTACCCTTCTTTTCTCCCAGCTTTTATAGCATTGTTTCTGCGCACGGGCCTGCGAGATTTTGCGGAATTTCAAGCAACCTGACCGCACCAGCTGACCCTGTAGAATGATAACTCATAAGGTCATCAAAACCTCGGATTTTTAGAGTTACTGCAGCTAGAGGTATGTCCCTGCTTCTTTTCCTTCTTCTTCTTGCTTTATTTCCACTGTAATGCTCTTATACCACTAGAAACATGTTTATTTCTTTTATCTGAGCCACGGATCAGTCCCCATTGTGAGTGCGCCACCACAGGTAAGTTCGGAAATACTATTTATAGTTTCCCCAGACCCTGCTGCACTTCAAAAATTGCCAGAACAGAGATCTGAAGTTGTAACTGTTCACCTTCTTGTCTTTTCCCCTATTATGCCTCTCTCATCTATTTCCTCAAGTGGACCTTTTTGATCCAGTTTTCATTCTTCCTGAACTCCAAATGGAAAGTCCCTTTCTTCTTTGAACCCTCTCAGGTTTTCCAGGATATATATCAAGGCATTTTTCAAATTTCTGGGCCATATGGGGTATCACTCAAAATGCCACTACTCCCTCATGTGAACCGTCTGACACTGTAATTTTCCTATTTGGTACTGATCAACACTATACCATCCGACCAAGTTCAAGACCAAGTCATCATTTTAGCATTCATTGACTTTTTAATAAATGTGTTTCTCACTCATACTACATCCAACAGCTTAAACTCACTTCTAGGAAGAGCAGGTGGTGGGTATTTCAGAGCAAGGATGGCATCTGCGAGAGATGCTCCATGTCCTCATATGTCATTAAGGTGGATGGTTGAAGAACATAAAACAGTTCTATTGTGTTGGCAATTGTATGACTTAGGAGGAGACATCCCATAACCAGTTGCAAAGTGCCCAGTGAGAAAACACAAATGAAAGAAGAACAGGTGTGCACTTGGGTTGGTTTGTGTAAAGGTAACTATAAACTTATTCAAGAATCATCATTACACCCTATGAAAGTGAATTTCCACATTGTATCTCTGCTCTGGTTTCTTCTGCATCTGGTGTGCTTCATTATGGTATGCTGCATCTGGGGAACAATTAGCAAACTCCCATAATCTAACCTGTCCTAATCCTGCACTATCACCTCTAGACATCTTTTGATCATCATCAGAGGTGCATGTGGACTAGGTGCCCACATGATCAGAGACTCCACAAGAGGAAGTAGAGTCCAGGTTGCTATTTCATCAAGGATGTTCTGAGAAAGTGTGAGATACTTGAGCAACACATAAGTGCAACAAACCAGGGTGGAGAGGAGATCCTGCACTGCCAGTGATGACATGTCACTCCAGCCTTGGACTTCCAGTAAAACCATTCAAGTTTCATCACCAAGCTGAGGATGAGGAGAGTTATGGAGTATGAGGATTGCCATTGGACAATGGAAGCAGGAGAAGGCAATGTCAAATTTGCCAAGCCTGAGGCACTTACTCCCTCCCCCCACCTGACACCATCATCAATGAGGGAGCTGCTGGTTGGTAGCTTCATGATCCATGCCTATCAGACCAGTTGTGTTGCCATCTGTGAGTCAGGATTAGGAGGCTTGTATGGTCCATCATTTGCAGAATTTGAGTCAGAGGCTTGCCATGATTGCAGGGATTACTGAACAGTGTGATGCAATAGTAATGCTTATGGACTGGTAATTTCTCTGCTAGGATGTAACTGTGGTAAGATAGAAAAATATGAGTATATTCTTGATGTGTCTTTACAAAGAATCTGTATGCCAATGAGCTGGCACTGCTACAAAACAAAAACTAAATCATACCTATTGTAATGTGCTATACAACAATAAGTGCTAGCTACATGCAAGCCAAGGAAGCAGACACTTCTTTTATCATTCCACCATTTTCCAACCCAATTATAACCCTTCCTGAAAGCATTGAAGAAAAGTCAAATGATGTGGGTGTTCTGGCATGAGTTTGCACAGGAATTTCTGCACCCACAACTGCCTTCAGATCACCTTGAAGAGTTATGTATGTACAACCATCAGTTTTCCAGCCCAACCATAGCCCTTCCTGAGAGTGTTGAAGAAAAGTCAAGTGATGTGGGTGTCCTGGCACAAGTTTTCCCAGGAATGTTATGATGATGAGATCCATGATAATTCAAGCTAGAACACATTCTATCCAAAATTTTGGAAGGGAAGGAGATAATGCACTGGCTATCTGAAAGGAGGAACTTGCTCACCATTGCCTAATATATGACTGTCCCAAAGAGCCTGTTCAAAGAGCAAATTGCATTCGGGTCTTCAAATGTGGATGGAAAGGCAGCAGTATCATGTTCAAATTGACCAATGGAGGGGAGTGGTATCTGTTGCCATTGGGAGGCATGGTCCAATTTAGAGCTGGGTTGACAGTTTGTCTAGGTTGGGTTAAGTTGATGTTGAATAGGTAGAGCAACAAGTGGGATATACCATGTAAGGTAGGACTGAGAGCACCTCTTTCTTCAGTTGCTTTTATGTGATCTCCCCTGCATCCTCAACTGCCTTCAGATTGCCTTGAAGAGTTTCATATGTTTGACCATTGGTTCAGCCAAAACAGTACAGAAGAAGTGCACAAGCCCAGATTTCCAAAATTGTAACACAATGTAGACACTATGGCCAAGGGTCTAGATGTCTATTAACAGCTGTGTAACAGTAATTTTGGATTGGCAAGGGCCTGAAAGGGATGCACACCAAGCTTCAATGTAGACACCTAAGCTTACTGATCCAGCCAAAATCTGGTGGCTTTGGTATTGACTGTGTCATTGTGGGTTATGAGTCTGGTCAGGAAGGATTTTGGGTCAGGATTTCAGCAGCAGTTCATAAAAACATTGTGGGCTTACCAAAGGCTATAAAATTTTTTTGTAAGATCTAAATATGGCCTATTGAGGCACCAGAGGGTTCTGAGGTCTCGAAGTGCATTATAAGCTGCATTGAGAGTGGAGAGTCGATCAGTCTAACTTGATCCCATCAAAGAACCTGAGATGTCAAGAGTGCATAGCCACCCACCAAACACCTCAATATAGTAGTCTCACCATCAGCCCAAAAATGCACCTCCCCACATGAGTTAGGGTTTGCATCTCTTAACTGGAACATATATATGACCATAGAATAAATAGGAAATAATTCAAGAAAAATTAAAGTGTATATTTATGAATTTTCTTGAATGCAGAAAGTCATTTTTTGTGACAAAGCCAGGACAGATTGTCAGAATATTGTAGAGATTTTGGAGTTTGAAATAAATTAATCACTCCTGCAAGAGAGATTCATGGAGGGCAAGAACTGCTCTCAGACACAAGATCTTGGCAACATTTTCTCCTTTAATATGATATGTGAAATAAATTGTTGTATTCTCAAGCTCACAAGCTATGAGGAGCCCCGATCTTCAGAAAATTTCTAAAACAAAAAAACAGATATTATCTCAATTCTATTTGATCACCCTAGGTGTAAAATATATCCTAAGTGGAAGGATTCATAGCTTGATGTAATTTCTTAAGTCAAGTGTACTCTAACTATGAGTATAGCATCAATAATTGCTTTTCTTCTGTCTTAAGTTGATATTCTGTGTGGTCCAGCTGATGTGCCAGATGGCCTTAGACACATGCTGACAGCTTTATCACACCCATAAAACTTAAAGAATTACAAAAAATCTCATTATAATTCATGAGTGACAACCAAACAGGGATGGACCACTGTCCAGACTGACAAGGAAGGCATGGGACATGCCAGAGTGAAGAATTTGATGTGATCAAGTTAAGGTAGTGGGCATCCATCCTCCACCAATGTCACGTGCTAGTGTGACATGTCAAAATTAGGTTGATTTGACAGAAATTCATTCAGTATTCCCATTCTCAACTCCTAGGCATCAATCTGGCTCCATAAGATTGACAAAGATGGGTATAGTATATAGTTATCACATCAGATCTGTCAAAACTTGTAAGAAAACAAAGAAATATGTGAAATATGGGTTACAGATGCTAAAAAATCTGTATTTCATGTGCACCATGGGCAGGAGGCCTTCCTATATGTCCAGTCACTTCAAAGATTTAGCTGGTGGTGTTAAAATGGTTATTGAACACTTTTCACTGCAAAAAAAAAGCGAAAAAGACACAACTAAAGCTAAAGGTGGAGTGCAAGAAGTTTAATTGTGTGCCACTAGCTTTAAACTGCTGCTGTTGGTGTGTTCTTTTTAATCAGCCTACTCTCCTGGAAGAAGCCTTCAATGCACATGGATTTATGGTCACCTTCCTTCCAAAATTCCACTGTGAGCTCAACTTTATTGAGAAGTGCTGGAGTTTTGAAAAACAGTTATATTGGTTGAATCCAGGGTCATGATGAAAGTAAATACATGAGGTGCAACCTTGACTGATCGTCATGGGAACATGTGTTCACCATGTGGTGAAAGATATATAGTTAGAGCACATACATAGTTTTTTGGTACATGTTTACATGGCACTGCTCAGCATTCAAGTACTCATGGAAAACATTAGGAATATTCCATATTTACAACTGCTTCATCAACCTCCACTTTCTTTTTGGCATCAGCACAGATATATTCTAAACTTTCCAAATTTGTTGGCTCAGTAGCATCTTTGACCATAGCTGATGCCCTGTGCTCAAATAAATCAGGAATCTGAACTTCAATTTCTAAGAAATTGAACAAACCTCTTCGAAGTGCCATCCAAAGCAGGTGAAAATAAAGCCATCCTATAAGAATTGGCATCAACACAAATGAGAAAAGTTCAAGTACTAAATCATATGCACTGAGCATTACCACTGCCTCCTTCATCAAGAGTACTGCTTGACAAATCTGAATCAGCTTGACTCTTGGCCCTTTAGAAAAAAAATTATAAATAAGAGAAAAAATTAATTTTGAATCATACCCAGTTTCAGAAATAGGTGCCTCCACTGGTGGCGTAGCAGCATTGTCAACTTTGGATTTCTTCAACACAGGAGCTCCAGTGACCTCAGCATCAGAACTGGAGTCCGACTTCATCTCCTAGTATGTGGCAGTACACCAATCTATGCGAATTGAATCACACACATGAATAGCTCAAACTATAATCATTAGTCAGCCATGAATATAATGGTTTCTAATGTTTCTAATGTTTTTTTACCGACAAGGTTTGATTTTACATTGGTGCCTGTGAGTGCCTGTGATGTCATGTAGATTTGCCACAGGTAGCGGCCATCTCAAATATTAAATATGTGCTGAATGCACCATGAATATGTTAACTAGATATATACTACAGCCTTGATACCACATTAATCCAAGTCAAGCCGTGACATTGCTAGCAAGGCTAGCATGGTACTTTTTCTGGTTGCTCAGAATTTCCCAGGCATTTGTGGGTAGGGTTGGTCACAGGTACTGGTATGGGTGGTCAATGGTGTGTTTTACTGGGGTTTTTGATATCTCATCTGAAAAGAGGTTCCAGGTATAAAAAGTTCTTGTGGATGCAGCATTTCACACTACATCCATTTTCTTCGTCTCTCCCTTCAATCAGAAGCACAGTCATATCATTATTGCAAGCCAATTCCCGGAAGGAGTGTATATGATTGTGAGTACAAACAACTCTCAGTATCTTGAATTTTCTACTGACACCACCAATGGTAAGTAGACTGCATACTTCTATCATGATATATCTAATCACTTCAGGAAATGTTTGCAATATCTTGGGAAATATGTATTAGAAATATGTCAAATGATTTCTAATGCATTTTTCTTGAGAAATATTTATATTTTCAAATATTTCTGAAGAAAAACTTGTATTTTGGGATATTTCTCAAGAAAAATGAGTATTTTCAGATATTTCTTGAGAAGAATGTGTTAGAAATCATTTGACATGTTTCTAACACATATTTCCCAAGATATTTCAAACATTTCCTGAAGTGAATTCTCATATTATATGTCATACAGCTATTGTTGGAGGTCTGTCCGATATGGTGAACTCAGCTCTGGGAATGTTGGAAAAATTTATTAACGGACATTCTGTACTAGTCACGCTGGGTGATCATTATACATGGAACATTTGCACAAGTCCCTAGGACTTACTACATTGCAAACTTGGGGGATGGCCATTACCTTACCGCTGACTCGCAAGGAAATCTGTCTGGAGTCCAGGACACTAAGAGTGCAACGTTATGGGAAATCACTGCAATTAATCTTGGAGCTACTTCTTACCGGTAAGCCGAGTATATTCTACCATCATCCATCCAGTGCATTGTCTTACAATCTGATGGAGTGCAAGTCCATCTTCTGGCATACAAGGCCCGCGATTCTAATGCTCTGTGGGACTTGACGTCTGCTTGACAACCTACAAGCACTGTATCAGTCCATGCTGC
The DNA here is from genome assembly GCA_018221635.1 of Tephrocybe sp. 10521TJB. Taxonomy (NCBI): domain Eukaryota; kingdom Fungi; phylum Basidiomycota; class Agaricomycetes; order Agaricales; family Lyophyllaceae; genus Tephrocybe; species Tephrocybe sp. 10521TJB. The sequence continues at coordinate 10,671 of JABAJS010000274.1, forward strand.
TTGGTGAGTTGTGACATATCGTTATGCTCGACGGACCAGAGTCTAAGCAATATTCTAGCATACTTTGCGTCAGCGTGAATCCAATAAGTCTCCCCTTTGTTGCTATGTATCTTGTGTATCTTATACGGCCCATCTGACCTGCCGCGTTCTCTGGAAAATGGCAGTCAATACTTGTTATACTTGTATGAAAATCGCGAATTTCTGATGGGGAGGACACATGCGAGTTGACTTTGGACTTGCCGTCTACTTTAAGTGTCGGATGCTCAGGAAGTCTTCTAAAGAAAGCGAGACATTTTTATATGGAGGTAACTGACCTTATGCTTTCCGTCCTCCATGAGATCTCCCCATTCGCATCAAACCTTTGACATGATGCCGTTGCATGAAAGAGAAGGAATGGTTACCTATTAGTGATCGGTGTCGCTTCTATGAGACTCACTGATTAGACCTTTTTTTTGTGTGGAGGAATGGGGGAAACTCACCTTAACTCTACAACGTACAACTGCACTCTCGGTTCTGCTCGCAGACTCATAATCTCTCCGCGAGAATTTAACTGTGCTAAGGATAATATATATTAATAGCGTGTCCATTACAAAGAGTCTGCATACCGATTAGCCATCACTGCTGCGAAAAAGAAACTAAGATATACCCATAGAATGCGCTAGACAAGGATAAGCGCCAGCTACATGCAATCCAAAGCTGCGGACGCCACTTCTATCATCCCACCGTCTCCTAGTCCAGCCATAGCTCTCCCCAGAGCGCTGAAGAAAGGTCCAGCGACTAGGGGTCCCAGTGCGCCTTCAAGTCTATGGATGGGCATTATGAAGGCGACTTCGGTGAAAGGCCAGGCTGCGACGTATTCAATCAAAAATTCCGCAAAAGAAGAAGATAACGCACCGCCTGCCTGAGAGGAGGAATTTTCCTCACTCGCCCGCCATCGCCTGATGTTCTGCACGGGAATAGCTGTTCCAAGGAGCGGATCGCATTCGGGTCTTCAAATGTGGATGAAAAGGCAGCAGTATGGTGACCGACGGAGTGGAGTGGTATATGCCGCCGCTGGGAGGCGTGGCCTGACTTCGGGCTGGGTTGCACGTTGACGTTTCGTCTAGGTTGGATTAAGTCAACGTTGAACATACATAGACTAACGAAAGGCACGTACTATGTGAGGTAGGACTGAAAGGTCCTCTCCCCTGTGCTGCTTTTGCGTGATCTCCCCTGCACCCACAGACGCCCTCGGAAGAGTTTCGTATGTTCTACCATCGATTAGGCCAAGAGGGTACAGGCAAGCAGTGCAGGAGCCAAGATTTCCGAGACCGCATTAAACAACATATAGGGGCTATGGCCGAGGGTTTAGATGTCTATTGACAGCGGCGTAACAGTAAGTTTGGATTGGTGAGGGCCTGAAGGGGATGCGCACCTTGCAAGCTTCAATGATCCAGCGCCAGTTATAGACACCTAAGCCTACCAAGCCAGCCAAAATCCGGTGGCTTAGGGTTTTAGGGTGTAGGCATATCGAGGCAACAGGGGTCCCGAGGTGTCATACTGCGTCATAAGCTGCATTGACAGGCTGAGCCTGGGATGCAAGAATTGATCAAAGATCGGAGTGATTAGATTAGAATCTTATCTTGCCTTTTACCAACTCCGAGTCGTCCAAATCTTCCTTTCTTTCCCTTCACCTCAAACAAGGCTTCAGAGGTCACCTGAGTGTACGATGAATAATAAGCTGGTGCTGAAGTTTACGGAGGTGAGAGCACTGATTATGCCTCTCTTGAGCTCGCTACCTTTGCCCCTCCGAGGTCAAGGTCGACTTCCGAAAAAAACGCTCTCGTGCTTGAGTTTCCACCCCTTTGTAGCTGCATTTGTTCTTTCGGCCATTTTTTCCGTTTGCCGCTGTATAATCCTGGGGAGTTTGTGTCTTTTAGACTGATTATTCGTGTTCTTTCTATTTGCTACTCACCTGGTTCCTTTCCTTTTGTATGTTCAAGTAGCGCGCAGTGTTCGTGTTTTAGTCTTATTTCACTACTCTCTCCTTTATCTTCATCTCATCTTCCTCTCATGCCCCCTTACTGACTCAAACATCCTCCTACCTTAAGAGTTTCGACATATTCCGCGTCATCAATCCTCTAGGTCTCTCCCTCATCCTCGCGTGCATGCCCAATGAGGAGTTTCATCGTAATCCTGACAGCATCATATACACGGTTAGTCGTGATATATGTTCAACATTGCATACCAGAACTAATGTTGAATCTCGAAATCATGAGACCCACTTTTCCTCGTATGTGATAAGTTTGTACCGTGAAAACATCCCATCATATACCCGTTTGATGGTCGTTCTTCAGCTGCTTAACGTTGAACGGGGTGCACCGAGCTTTGGGGTTTTTGAGAGTGGTGGTTGGGAAGTTGACCTTTCGACAAAGGCCACGTGCACAAAATTACCATTCTCACTAAAAACGACAACCAGCCCGCCCTGCCCTTCGCTGTTCTTTATGTCGCCAAGACATGCGGAAGTGGTCTCTCTACTCTCGAGGGTGATGAATGACCTTCTCGGTCTTCCAAGAATGGAAAACAGAAATGGAAATATATGTAACACGGGATAATGATGTATTTTAGGCCTGTCAAGCTCTGGTATCCGCTGACCTCTTTCTTAACATGTCGCCGAATAAGCTAGAGATATAGATAGTATCTCATATGACAAACAATGGTGGCATGTTCTTTTCCTGTTGCGAATGACGTCTATCTTTCTCAAACATTGCTGTGTCAAGATCTGCATTACAAGTGGCGTCGTGGCAGATAACCTGGTCCATCCATTTTTTAAATATCTAATTCGATCTCTCCACTCGTGGTGCATGCAACTGCGCTAGATTCTTGAAAATGGCGACTAATCTTCCAGCTTCGACACACAACCAAGAATGGTTGCATGTTCATTTCCTGTTGTAAATAATTCGTCCGTTCTCTAACAATTCGAGTACCACAAATGCTCGACATAGCCTGCAAAAATTGCGGTACGCATCACAGGTGGGATTGCGCAGAGGGGCGAACAACCTTCCCAGTCCTTCAAGAGCGAAGAAGATAAAGTGTAATATATACAACATGGCGCATCCACTTCTATGCCTAGTCGACGGGGATTTTCTTTACTGCCCGGCGGCGTTGTCTTATGACATAAATGACATATAGGTGGCGGCAACCATTCAGTGTTTAATAGATCATAGGTTCCTTAATTCAAGACCAAAAGATCCCAAGCGATCTGCGCCGAAATTATTTCAAGTAGCTCAGATATAATTGGTTAGTAAGGGTGTGGCATATGAGTGGCGCCGTTGACATCGGGATATGCGAAAATGTATGCGGAGTCAGGGGTTTTGCAGTCAAGGAATTTCACCATCCTCTAAATGCTGCGTTTATTTTACTGGGGTTTCTTGAGATCTCATCTGGAAAAAGGTTCCAGGTATAAAAGCTCTTGCGGATGCAGCATTTTACACTACATTCATTTCCTTCACCTCTCTCTTCAATCCGAAGCACAGTCATCTCATTATGGCAAGCCAATTCACGCCAGGAGTGTATACGATTGCGAGTACAAACAACTCTCAGTATCTTGAGTTTTCTACCGACACTACCAATGGTAAGTAGACTGCATACTTCCATCATAATATATCTAATTCTCATATTGTATGTCATACAGCTATTGTCGGAGGTCTGGCCGATACGGTGAACTCGGGTCTGAGATGTAGGAAAATTTTATTAACGGACATTCTGTAGTCACACTGGGCGATCGCTATGCATGGAACATTTGCACAAGTCCCTAGGACTTACTACATTGCAAACTTGGAAAATGGCCATTACCTTACAGCTGACTTTCAAGGAAATCTGTCCGGAGTCACGAACTTCAGGAAAGCAACATTATGGACAATCACTGCAATTAATCTTGGAGTTACTTCTTACCGGTAAGCTGACTATATTTTGTGCATCACTGCCGAGATGAAACAGTATACATAGCCTCTGCCTACCGTCGTCCACGCAGTGCATTGTCTTACAGTCTGATGGAGTGCAAGTCCATCTTGCGGCATACAAGGCCCGCGATTCTAATGCCCTGTGGAAATTGACGTCTGATTGACAACCTACAAGCACTGTATCAGTCCCCTCTCCATACTGCGCTGTGAGTTGTGACATATATTTATGCTCAATGGACCAGTCTAAGCAATTTTCTAGCATACTTTGCCTCGGCGTGGATACAAGAAGTCTCCCTTTTGTGTTATGTATCTTGTGTATCTTGTACGGCCCGTCTTACCTGCCCTATTCTCTTGCAAATTGCAGTCAATAATTGTTATACTTATATGAAAATCGCGAATTCCTGATGGGAAGGGCACATACGAGTTGACTTTGGACTTGCTATTCTCGGTCTTAATCGGGTGGCAGTCCATCATAGGGATTCCGTCGATCTTGATGATCACCAACATCGAGACCCCACTGCCAATTTCCAGCAATACCAGCCCACTCAGACCTTTCAAACATCTCCTCCATTCGACTAAGACGTTGTGCAGCGATATCAATGTCATCGGAGAGAGCAGGAGCACTTGTTAACTGCGCCATCTATGCATACTAGAGGAGAGATGCCTCATCCTGATCACAGTATTTGGACTCGTTTCTGAGGCGGCTGGCGATAAAAACAGTGAGAGTATGTGTGTTATGTAATAGGCTAATCCAGTCCTTGCCAAGCCTCTTGCTTTTGCTGGAGTGGATTTTAAACCAATTAGCTATTTGAGCCCGTTCATTACGTAAGGGACAAGCGTCGACGGCAATGGCATTTTCCACTCTTCAAGCCATCGTTTTGAAGGTACCTGTGCTGAAACTACATCTTCTGGAGATATCAGGATGTGCTGGAGGATCCCCCCAAAGGACGGCCTGGCTTCGGCTCGGCCTGGCCCAAGCCCCGGCTTTTAGTAGACAAATGGCATTTCAATATAAGTAATTAACTAATCAGAGTCAAGGTCAATCAATGTCCATCCCAAAATCGTCCTCGTCATCTGTGAGCAATTCATCCCACCCCTCCTCATTTTTCATTGCTTCTCCATTCCTACCCTCACCGTTGTCATCGTCAAGCTCAAGATCATCGCGTGTCGATGGTCCGGGTTCTTTGAAAAGGAGATCATGACATATACCACACTTCAAACATTGCAATGCCTCAACGATGTCTCCTTTCAGCCTATTGCGTTGTTTGGTGATAGTAAGAGCTCCTTGCGAAAAGGCACGCTCGCTTGAAACAGATGATGCCATAATCGACAAGTAGTCACGGGTTAGAGAGGCCCAAGCAGGATGAAACCGAAGGGAATTGACATGAAATCCAGGGCACATTAGTCACTAGAATTTTTGTGGTGAAATTCAAAAACTCACACCCCACCACATAATTGGCGAACACCCCTTAGGCACTTGTTCTGATGGGGTAACAGGAAAAAGACGTGAAGGGGCGTGCTGGGGCGTGCCATGATTTTCACGCCCCAAGTCTGAGTTGGCACGCCCCA
>JABAJS010000275.1:0-16028 GCA_018221635.1 Tephrocybe sp. 10521TJB
CATACTCTGCGGACGGCGACAAAACTGTGCTATACATGGCAGATATTTCTACGGATAATGATATAGTACTTGAACGAATGGCTGAGTTGGACTATTCTGCCCATCGCATCTCTCTTCTAGATGATGATCGCAGTTTCGTTTGTGCTGAATGGCGGGAAGGGTGAGCGTGTTTTGCTTCATTTCATCTCGATATTAACTTGTTTTTTTAAGAACTGTCACAATCAGACACCATTCTGCAACCGGGTCATTGCTGAGCGAACAAAGTGTAGATGCCCAAGCCGCGTATGGCGATCTAGTTGTGCATGGACCATGGGTTGCCCTATGCATCAATTCGGGTCAAGCCGTAGATGAAGAACCGCCTATTGTGGCTAACATTCGTTATCGGATCGACTACTCGGACGATGCAGATTTGTCCCGTTTCAAGATGGACGTAGTCGCGGATGAAATCTGGTTGTGGAACACGGCCGACAATGCTACCAAACACGTCAAGATCCCACAAATTGATCCCACGATTGTTTGTAACAAGTTCATTTGAGTTTAATCGTGCTAATATGTACCTTTCAGCATTCGGCTCGTTTTCAATTTGTCGGTGATTACCTCGTGTTGGCAGTATCGGTTGAAGACGACACAAGAGCCGCCATTATCAGCATTCCTTTCTCCGAGTCAGAGCCAATTGCGTTCGCCGAACCACAACTCTCCAACCCTGAATGTGTCGAACGATCTGTTCTGGCGGACGGCAACATTGTAGTCCACTGTCATGAATCTGGATGCCGAATCACCGTTTTTAAATCCGACTTGATCTCGGGCGCTATCCCAGTATGTAATTGGTTTTTGCTTTCTGTTTCGTCCTTATCTAGTTTCAGAGCATAGCTACCTCTGATGACCCCGAGGGCTTTAGGGAGAGCTTCCACTACCCCAATGATGCACGCTGCCTCCCCTTTTCGATTGCGAGCACCATGAACCTGCCTTCCATATCCAATGACCGCATATTGGTCAAATCCAGTTCCTCGCTCTACGTCCTAGACTTTAATCAACATCGTCTTGCTGAACTCCTCTCCAAAACACAGGAGCAGAGAGAACAGCTCAAGGCAGCGCTCCATGATGAGGGAGGAAAAGTGCAATTAGTGACGAGACGTTACTACTGGGGTGATGTCGACGGAATGGAGGATCAGGAATTCCCCGATGCGCCGAAGCCGCCTGAATGGAAAGCATATCTGCGTACATCGCCTAGCCCACTTGATACCGGCCATGCATTGCAGTTTGACGAGCCGCCTGAAGAGCATCGTGTACCGACGCCGTTTGGATATGGAAGGTCTGTGTTGGAACTCGGACAGGAGGTCAATACAATGTTCTTGGCCTTGGTGGGGAACTCAGTCGTTGCAGTGCCGGAGGCGGGGAAGCCTGGATGGGTTTTTGACTTTACCGATTAAATTTTCGAGTAGTTCTTCCAGTGCAATGTCAGCTGCATTCGCTAGGAGATTGGCTGTTTTCTGGACACGGCTGATAGCAAAAAAAGTTTGATTGTGTGGGTATCCAAAATCGTTCTGTGAGTAAGTTTCAGGGTGGTCTGGAACTAGCTAACCGGGTACATGAAAGGAATTTGAGAGGTAATTAGAAGTACTACACCTACTATCGGACTAGGGAGAGTTGACTTGATATATTTCCGAGATATTACAGTTAGCTACTGCGTAAACGAAACTGGAAAAATATGCCAACAAATCCATCACTGCAACAGGTCTGAGGCCCAGTAAATAGGTTGTATAGTATTAATGATTTGGTCAGTGAGATCTTGCTGCGTAACCTGAGCGGACCCTGTGACAAACTGTAGCTCATTGACGGGTAACCCATCCTTGTTCGTCTGCCGTTGGTCCAGAAGGATAGGCCAAGACAAGGATGCTGTCGTGGTACCAGTAGGACCTCCGTTGAAGCTCGCCGCCAGAGTTTGGAGCTGAGTGATAAGGAACGGCTGCACCCCATTGACGACGTGGAATACCCATGTGTCGTAAAGGCTCCCCATGTCGAAGTTTCCTTTGGAGGGTGCATCGACGTTCGAGGCAGCGTATAAAGCATACCACGTCGTCCACACGTTTCTTATGCACTGGTTTTGGTCCAAGAAGAAGTTCTTCACCGCGAAGTCATTCATAAAGGAAGTAACCCCCGCTGCGGCTCGCATAATTGAGATCTGCTTTGAAGCACAATAGTTCGCAAAAGTTGTCGCTTTGCGAATTGGGATACTTTGTTGATTAATCAGAGCGGCTTCCCCTGCAAATAATCCCTTGTTCTTTATGACGTTGGCGACCTGCTCCATGACAGGCATTGGTCGTGGATTCTGGTTATTGGGATAACACGTTCCGATCTGGTCGAATATGGTTTGACCTGCAGGCATGTAGGCAGGAGTGGTTTGAAGATTGCCGTTCACCCAAGTGCACCAATTGTTGTTCCCTGCAGCATTCCGCCACAGACCAGTAGATTTTTGAAGGAAATCAATAAATGTGGCGGCTATGAAAGGGAAGAAGAGTCATTAAACCGTATACAAGTATGCCAGCTTAAGGAAACCCCTACCCATTTGAGCTTCATACGGGTGTTCACGAGAATAAACCGCATTACTGCCCGGATGAGCCAAGGACTGAGAGCCATCAGCGTTGGTCCCCAAGTTCACCGGAATTTTGGGAACCCAAGCACCAAACGTTGGATCCAGCGTTGTAGGATTCTCCAAGTCGTAGTAAGCAAAAATGGGACTAGTGTGCTTCATCAGTTTCCATGCTCGATAGAATGCTTCATGTAAAGCAACTCACCACTGATCATAATCGGGAATAGAGACCGTAACTCCAGGACAAGTCACCAAAACAGGTGCTCTGGCCAACTGTTTGAATGCGTTATTACTCGAGTTTACGACTGTCAAATAATCCTCAGACTCCAATTCAAGGGAGCGCCTGAGATTGCCCAAATCTACGTCGTCATTGGCGTCATCGTAGATAATGCAGTCCGAACCGACAGTTGAACCCTGAATGGAGGTGGTCACCTCGGGACAAAACAAATTCCCAGGTAAGAATGGCACACCAGCTCTCGGATTAAGAGTCTGTTCTCGATCAACGCCACGAATGTTAGTGACCCCGCCATTAGCAGACTCAAGAGCTGAATATGCGACGCTTTTTGAGTGCCGGGGAATGGAAATCGTGGGGCCAGAGCTTTTAGAGTGTTCGATGTAGCTTTCATCGCGCCTGGAATTTCCAGATGCAGAATCCACCTCTGTCACGGATGAGAAGCATTGGCCGCCGAAATTGAACTTGTTGGCATAGAAAGATGTGCTGACGGCATTATCCCTCCACCATAACAATGATCCAGTTAAACCACCATTGACACCAATTCCATAGTATGGCTGTACGCAGAAACTCGCCGCGTTGGCTTGCGAGACACTGCCGTTAACGGCAACACCAGCGTACATGTCTGCATCCGCGAAAATCTGAGCGTCCATGAGTTGACCACCAAGGATAGACAATCCAAGCTGGAGTGTGGGTACTAGATGCGCTTCCACGCTCCCTTCCAAGGCAACATTGTACCCGAAAGAAAAGTCGTATCCCTGGTTGCTGCCAGATGGGTCAACAGGGGGATCGTATGTCTCAGAATCTGAGTTACTATCTTCCTTGCCAATGGTGACATCGAATGAAGGGAACGTATATCCAACTGAAGTCTGGAATTTGCCTGACATGCTCAACTGACCGGTGAGCTCAGCATATACATGTAGTGACGGCCCAAGAGTTAGGAGACCTGGATAATATAGTCCGGGGAAGCCAGCGCTGAATATCTCCAGTTGACCGGAACTGAATGATGCGGCAGCGAGACCAGTTATGGTGAACGTCGCTTGCGCGGCCGCACCAGTCGAGAAGTAAACATATGACTGTTGAATGGCCGGAGGGACAATCGTTGCCTCGAGGTAGTATCCGAATTGACTGGATAGATGAGCATTTCCAGCAACGGAAATATCCAGCAAAGATTCGAAGTTGGGGCAGGATTCCTATATTTCCCGATGTAAGAAATAGTATAGCGTTATACATAGTAGTACAAACCTCTTGGTGGAAGATAGTATACGAGTCGGCCCATGCGAAAGTTCTTGTCAAAGTATTTGCACTCTTGACGGTATTTAGCCTGTCCAACCAAGAGGAGAACCCCCCGAACCATCGCTTGTCGTGCCCATGTGGTTGATGGAAATTCCGTTTCATATGTCGTCTTTTTCTCGTGGAATCAGTGCCAGCATCAGGTGGGCTATTTATCATCTCATTCCTGAAATCGGGGGTCAGTTATCGACTAGTGCGACATGGTCTTTTTATAAAGCTCACCAATAATCCTGCATATCCGTCTGGAGAAGAAAAATTAGCTCGAGGTCTTCTCTGCCGTGTTGCTGTCAACTCACAATATCAGCCCTCATCCTGTTTCAACGTTGATCAGCATTGTGTACTGCGCGAAACATAACTACACTTACAAAATAGGACCGTTCTCCTCCGGTATGGCAGCGAAATTGTAGTCGAAGCTGAGTGCGTATACATTTTCATTGATTGGGAGTCGGGCAGCATGATACGCTGGCAAGACAGTTTGGTCATTGTGAACAGCGAGAGATACTACGCGAGCGTAGGGTCCAAGACCACAGTTACTTGGCATGCGGACAATAGTATGCTCGGACTGTCCGATGAAAACATGACCGCATCCAGAATCATCGTCATCTAATGACAACGAGCAGTAGGCAAGAACCTAGTAGTAATGCAATGTTAACATAAGTAGTAATATGTAAATTGGAACCGACCTGTTGTGGTTGGTCACTGGTGGGATCGCAACCAGTAACGACCCAATCCGACGCAATGTCCAGCGATGAAACTGAGCCCGCATTGGGAGATGAAATGAAGACTTCGCCAAACTATGAAAAGATAATGAGCAGCGGCTAATGGTCATACATAATGTATGTACCGGAGAATCATTTTCGGCACCATCATTGAAGCTGGTGGCTGGCGGCGGAGTGGTACCACCAACATCTTCGTCAAAGTCTACAGTAAATGTTGCTGGCTGGAAGTTCACGGCTTCACTGATTCCAGGTACAAATTCGGGAAAGACCCAACTCTCTGGAACGGGAAGGAATTCGTTACCTATTCGTAATGTATCAGCCTAGGCAGTCAAAACAGATGATCTAGGTTTACCGTTGGGAGGATCACAACAGTATAGCCGTTTCCCCTTACCAAGACATGGCGACGATGCATCCCCTTGAATGTCGCTAACTAAAAATCGCGTCGGTAAGACAATGTTAGACTGTAATGATCTGCGGTGCTTACAGACTGCCAGTTTTCCAGCCGGGCACGCCGAGTTCGTGCAACTTGGAAGATCCCCGTACCACGCGCACTAAAAAATGATTAGCTATGTGCCAACTTGAAGAAAAACGCCTTTAAGTCATACATTCTCGTATCCCGCTATATAGGTAATAATGAGCTGCAGTAGTGATTCATCAAACAGAAAACTCACGATTGCTGTTGCAGCAGACAGGCTTATTATTGGTATTGCATACCGTGGGACAAGTCTGGGGATGCGGCAAATCTTGATTCTCCTGCTCGCAGCCACCGTTATCGCTCGACCCTTGTTTGACGAATGTCATGCCCGTATATCCTGCAGCACATGTAAGACTTTCGCCGCAGCCTGTAAAATTCACGGAAAAACGTTAGTACTGGGATATGTTGGAAGCAGATAAAAGGCGGGGATGATTCCCGTTACCTGTAGCAAAACAATCTAGATCTATATTCGAATCACAGCAGTACGCTTTCTCTCCTTGCAAGCAGGTTGGTGTCTTTCCGTCTCCAACCGGGTCAAGAGCAAGCGTTACTTGACCGACGCCACACTGTGCATTGCATGTCGTGCCGCCTCCCCCACTCCAAGCACAGTTTGTAGGTTTGTCGCCTGTGGGGCAACACAAGGTTGCTGGATTGTTGGAGGGGCAGGTTACCGATGAACTGGGGTTGGTCGTGAGCGTCGTCATTGCAGACCACTGCAGACCACTTGGACATGCTTCCCCACAACCCGTGATCATACAGGATGTCGCATCCGCAAAAGAAGGGTTGTTGGTGTTGATGTCGGGATAGAGACCGTTGAGTGCAGTATACAAGGTATCATCCTGGTCCACGGACCAAATCATCGTTCCCCCGAGACATATGGAATTGGCGTAGTTCAATTTCATTTGGAACGTTTCGTAATCATCATACGAGACCCATTGGTTGTCGTTCCATACAATATATTTGACGGCGTCGGCGGAATCGAACGTGGGACTAAGAGAATTGCCATTAATGATAGATTCGATTTCGGAGAACATCAGCGTTCCGCTGTTGAGAGAACAGACACCTGGAGCTGCGCCAGATACGAAAGGGCAGCCAGGGGCACTGCAGGATGGGTCGGAAAGTTGAAACGAGCGTCCATAAAATCCGATACCCAAGACGATCTGAGAGGGGTCGATTCCCACATTAGCAAACAATTGCATCGTCTGCTTTATCTCAGTGAGGTTGGTATGGGCTTGTACAATAGAACCAATATAAGGATCCTTTCCATCCCAAACACCGTGAAGGTCATAGGTCATGACATTCACCCAGTCAGCATGCTGCATAAGACCTGGGAGATCAAAATGTTGGAGGTACCAATATGAGGACGGGGCCGTGAAAGTCAATCCATAGTTGTTCGACTGGAAAGCAGATTTGAGTTGGGCCATGAACGTCACGAAGTTTTCTTTATCAGCCGGAACGCCTCCACGATCATATGCAGCTGGATACTCCCAGTCTATATCGATACCGTCAAAGCCAAACGCCTCCATTATCACCAATGCATCCTTGATAAATGTGGCCTGATTGGCAGCTGAACCGACAAGATCCGAGAAGATATTCTGGGTCGGAGGGTCGTTGAATGACCATCCACCGATAGAGAGAAAAACTTTGAGCGATGGATTGAGCTTCTTCAGAGCGGTGGTGCGCAACCATAGTTGTGCATCGCCAGGTGTCATCTCGATGATTTGGAAGGAGGAACTTATGAGAGCGAAAGCGAAATTGATATGTGTAAGTGTCTCTGCAGCAATCTGCTCCGGAGGGTATATGTCGCATGCCCTGGAGGACGCTTGGACAGCCCAACCCTATAAAAACGGACCTATCAGATGATTCGATCAATAATTTTGAAGTCGGTTGTTTATATACCTCGTAATATCCAATACGGCGCTGTGTTGCAGTGGCCTGGTTGTCGCTACAGGATAGTTGACCAGGGGGAGCACAATTAGATTGACATCCCGTTCCACAGAACTCTATTAACACCGTCAAGCGTTATACAAATGAAGTAGAAAACTAATCTTACCAGCTGTAGTGCCGCAGAAGCCAAACTGCGAGCAACACACGTTTAAAGGGCATGTTATGTTCTCTGCAGCAGCAAATGGCCCACATTCAGCTAATGCGTTGCAGTTCGAGGTGCAGTTTGAGCCACAAAAGTCTGGTCCAAAGCTAGAACACACGTATGAAATAGATATCGGGAGAGCAATTGATATAGACATGCCCGCAGAAACCTGACATTCCATTGCAGCACGCGCCGTTTGAACAAGGAATATCTGGAGTGCATGATCCGACGGGAAGAACTGTAGAGTTATCTTGAGCTAAGATGAGGTTTGTATACGAGAATAAAATAAGCGCTAGCGTTAGCAGGGACCCAATAAGCTGAGGGGGCTTCATGTGTAGACAGCAATAGACAAAAAAGTTCACTAGGTGCCAATGCGATGGCAATCTCTACCTTATGTCTAGAAGACATCGAGCGCTTATTCGTGAGTGCGTGAAGAGCGGCCGCAATAGCCTTCCGATAGGGCGTCTGAAACAAGAAAAGTTTAGTCGGATAATGATGATCAAGAAGTTCTGATTTCCACACGTGGTGGAACTGAAGGTTTTTATTTTATTCCCACACATTCCCCTGTAACGCTCTGTCGGTACTTCCGTAAAGGAAGAAGGAAGAAAGGAAGTTCATTACCGCGCGCAGCGTGGCGCGGTCTGCGTGCGAACAACCAGGTCCAGTACTACATACACACACATATGATAACAGCTATAAATAGATATGAATCTTCATTAACATTATTGCTACATACATCATGCAAACTCCAAACCAAGTTGTCAGGCGCAAATTTTCACGATAGGTTGCTTCTGTGGCGTTGCATTTTTTGAGCTTTCCGCCCTCCTGCTCCCTGTATAGAATTGCATAGGACGTAGCGCATTCTTCAATTCTAGACGCCCGAGTCGTGGAGACGCCGCTTCCACATGAAGCGTGAACTATAAACCCACCGGTCGAACATTGGCAACTATTACTGGGCGCCAAGCCTTTCGGTTGGTTTTCGGTGAAATAGTAGGAACCGCCCGACGACTGGTTGCTACGTATACCCCATAATGGAATTCGGAAACGCTCTCAGGCGAATTGTATCACATTGTGAGTGTAAATTATCGTATGATGCGTGAACGACGGGTGACTAGGACTCGTCATTTATGCGCTTCTGTTCTCCTAGCGCTAAAGCGCTGACAATATCGTCGGTTTTCAAACCTGGGCTTCCCATCGTTCTAGATCTATGCTGCTCACCATCCTCATTTCCGTCGCTTTTTTCTTTATCCAACTTGCTTTCGCTTCGTCGTTCCACAAAACTCTCCATGGTGTACAAAAGGCTCACGACAAACTCTTCCATGATTCGCTAAAGAAACAGTTGGATACGAGTCGTGGAAAGAAGGCGCCTATCGGCGAAACTTTTCTGAGCACAACCACCAACTTTCTTACCAATGACAACATCACAAGCAACACGACCTTTGCAACGGGTTCTACAGCGTCATTTCAGCTTTACACTTCGGATATGTTAACTACTGCACCAGTCCCATCGGCGGCTTGTTTAACTGCGCTTACAGCAGTCATTCAGTGCAATTCTACCGTACCGCTGATGAGGTAAGAAATTTCAGAATTATCGATTCCTTTATCTGATCCTTTTAATAGTTCGTATCCATATCTTTTAACCAATGACCTCGCCACGGTTTGCACGATTACATGCACCAACTCGCTTGCATCGTACCGGGCAAGTGTTATATCTGCATGTGGGACCTATCTTATTCCAGGGAGCGGAGGCTCAAACTACCTCCCCACGTATGCGATTGATACTCTTGCGGGTCCATACTCAGTACAATGCCTTCAAGATCCGACCTCCCAGGCATTTTGCCAACCCTTGTTGAACACTTATAATAGTTCTACGAACACAAACGGAGTCTTGGGTCTCCCGACCGATGAACTGTGCACTTTCTGCACACTGGAAACCATGAATCTCACTCTGAGCAATCCTACCACCTATTTTACCCCTCTAGCCGAAGTCTTGTCTAGCGCAGTTCAACAGTGTGGTAGTGCCTTCGACTTATACAACGTCTCATCCCCACCTTTAGCATCGACCCCTCCAATTGTAAATCCCTCCAACATTACCACGGGGACGAATAAAACCGTTGCCCCATCTTCCGATTGCGCTATTCGCGGACGTAACATCACATTGCCCAATACCGCCAATACAACTTGTTCGGCACTCGCAACGCAATTCAGCGTCACCATAGACTCTATTCTCTCGTCCAACCCATTCCTCACTGGGTCATCTGACTGTGCGATTGTCGCTGGGACTCAAGTCTGCATCCCACAAGCATGCACACTTTACACGGTGCAAGTGAACGACACCTGCAATTCTATTGGTACAGCCAACTCTCTGACGCCAATTCAAGTGCAGTCATTTAACCCTTCGCTGGGGAGCAGTTGTCAGCTGATCTCGTCATTCGTCGGGAAATCGATTTGCATCAGTCCCAACGGAGGGTTTCCTTCGGGCTTTGGGGCTACCTCAAATGCGAACCCTAGCGCCACACCCACCGCCGTTGCTCCCGTACCCACCCCTACAGTTAGCGGTACGACGTCAGCGTGCGGGCGGTGGTATCAGGTACAAGCAGGCGATATCTGCAACACTGTCGCACTTGCTAATTCAATTTCGTTCCCTAATTTCTTGACTTTGAACCCTGGTTCGTACTATACTCTATGCATCTACTGAATTGGGATTGATGCATTGGTTCATAGAGGTGGATGCAAACTGTACGAACTTGTGGCTCGGATATTATTACTGTATAGCACCGTACCCTCCCTTCAACGCCTCCTCGGCAACAGCACCTTTGATTACGGGTACTGTTGGAAGTGTCTATGCGTATCCTATTCCAACGGCCAACTATACACCAACTTTATATAGCCAAATCATCACCCCCGCAGGTGTTCCCGCCCCGACAAATGTTGCCCAGGGTACCAGGCAGGTAGCTTGTGGGTACTACTATACTGTTGAAGTACGTCCTTCCTCTTTGGAGTTTTCAATTCACTTTATTCCACCCCCAGTCTGGTGATACTGTTGCTTCAATCGCCGAGCTGACAAACACTACCACTGCCGGGCTCATTAGCTGGAACCCCGAGCTTTCGACGCCGTCAGGTTTAGTCGTCGGTACAGCGATCTGTGTCCGATTCCCCACAGGCAATTACACCCTTTTCCCTGCACCGATACCCAGCAACCTTGCGCCGGCTGCAAATGTGAACACAAGCACGTGTGCTGAATACTATACTGTTCAATCCGGCGATTCGTGTGCGGGGATCGAGACCAGCTTTGGTGTGACCAATGACCAATTCCTCGCTCTTAACCCTGGTATTACAGCGCAATGCACCAACATCATATCAGATGAAGCCTACTGCGTGCTCTCGATTTACGCCGGTGGTCCTGTGATTACGGGACCGCCGGCGAATGTAGCGCCAGGGACAATCACGACTAACTGTACTGGATATTACACCGTGGTGTCCGGAGATTATTGTGGCGCAATCGAGACCAAGTATAACATTACCGATGCGCTCTTCCATTCCATGAATCCCGAGCTTACGTCCACCTGCACGAACTTGATTCTCGGCGATGCATATTGCATCGGCACTTCCAACACCACAACACCAATCGTTGGCCCTCCATCCAACCTAGCATCTGGCTCCCTTACCAACTGCACGACATACTACACCATCGCTTCAGGTGATTCATGTACGACCATCGTCGCCGAGTTCATTATTGCCCTATCAGATTTCTTCCGCTGGAACCCAGAAGTCAACACTGGGTGTACGAATATAATTCTGGGAAGTGCTTACTGCGTTGTGGGAGGTGGAAATCCCTGCCAGAAAATATACACTGTTGTGAGCGGTGATTCGTGCGGGGCGATTGAAGCGGGGGAAGGTGTTACTGATGCGAATTTACATGTCCTCAATCCTTGGTTAGATGCTAATTGTGATATCCAGGTTGGGCAAAGCCTTTGTGTTGGATAAGGTGGAATTTCGTTTGAAAATTTGTTGTTGTATAAATTTCTAATCCATGAATGGCTGGAAGAATGGTTGCTTTCCCACTTTACGTTGCTTAAGGACGCCATGAATTCGTTTACATGTGAAAATACATTGGTATGT
Organism: Tephrocybe sp. 10521TJB; assembly: GCA_018221635.1. Taxonomy (NCBI): domain Eukaryota; kingdom Fungi; phylum Basidiomycota; class Agaricomycetes; order Agaricales; family Lyophyllaceae; genus Tephrocybe; species Tephrocybe sp. 10521TJB. Next base: position 11,521 of record JABAJS010000275.1, read on the forward strand.
CAAGATGTGCGATGTGTGTCGAAAACCATAATAAAAATCCCTCTGGCTGTTATACACACTCCGGGATTATTTCAAAGCAGCGTTACCCAAGCAAAGGTTTGATGTCAATTCATAGCAAATAACCCGGGAACGGCAGAGGGGGTGCTGAGTGGCTGCTGTACTCCATGAGAAAGACATGGAGACCAGCGGGGGGTAGGGTTGGTCGGTGGGATGGAGAAGGAACGAAAGTCGACGGCTGCATGTGAGAGAGTGAACTGAAGAGGCAAAGCCATGGTTTGAAGCTGAACCTGCGAGGCCAACCTCGACCACAGAGAGAGGAGGGGCGATCGCCGGCAGAACCTCGGCAGTCGTGGATAGCGATGTGGGCTTAGCGTTCGGCGGCTGGGCACGACTACAGGGAGTAGAGCATGGTCAGTGGTAGCCGGGTTGATTCCTTCGACTGCTCATGCTTCGTCTATTGAGGAACATCCTCCAAACGCCGAGCCAGGGCACGGGGTGGTCGAATCAGTTTAAGAGGTGGCTTTGAAAGCTTCGCATATGGTTGAACGGCGGGGCAGCGTGAGGTTATAGTTCCGTTCTCGAGAATGAGGACGCCTATACAAGGTTATTAGGTCGGTTGAATCGAAGCAACTAGTCCACGTTGGCAACACGTACACACTTAATAATCGGTACATGAGTTCGGCACACGCTGCGCTCATGCGCTCCACACGAGAATGGCGCCAAGAAGTGGCATTATGAAGGGTACCCCGAGCTCTCCCTAGCTTCATACCCCACATACGCATCCACACCCACACCCGCAACCGCACAGGTAAACCACCCCACCTCGTCCATACTTGTACTGACCCTTCGATTCTCCCCTTTCCCACTCCCACAAGGGAACTGACTCCCCAAAGGCGAGCCAAGAGTGTGTACCTGCCCTGGTCCAAACGCATGCTCGGGCAGCGGGGCAGGGGCTTTGACGAGGTTTCCTTTCTTGGGCTTGGGCTTCGCAGCGTAGAGGTGCCTCTCCTCCACGCTCTCGTGCTCGTCGAACGAGGAGGGCCCATTGATACTGGGTGGGTGGACTTTGAGCGTTAGCGGGATTGCGGAGTCTCTGAGGCGGAGGGACTATGGGACGAGTCGAAAGATGAAGAGAAGGAAACGAATGATGCTGCACGAGCTAGTTTCGCTTCATTACATTTATGTGAGAAGGGTACGTAGGTAGAAGAAAGAACTCCATACCATTTCGCCTCTCATAGACAACCCGGGAGACCACATCGCGACGAGGGTGATGAACAATATGATGGCGAGCATATTATTTGGGACCTTTTTATCTTTGACGCCTATGGGGAGGGGGGATTAGCGCTGTGCTTTAGGGATGGTGGAAAGGAGAGTGTGGGGAAATGTAGGCATGGATGGATGTGTACGGTGGGCAAGGAAAGGAAAGGAAAGGAAGGGTAAGAGGAACGCAGGGCACAAGGCGATGAGACAGAAGGGGTACATACAAGGCGTAGCGTGAAGTTGGACAATAAAAAGAGCAGAGATGGAGGCCAGGGAAAGGGTAAGGAGAGACGGTGAACTCACTAGTAGTGTTCTCTTCCAACATAACCCCAGTTAACCCGTAATAAACTGCTTGGGCATCGGCGAGATCACAGCGATGGAGAAAACGTAGATGTTCATCCTGCATGTTGAGAATATCGCTGTTGTGACTATTGTGGTGATTAGTGAGGGTTCTTTGGAGGGAGAGGGTACGACACGAAAGAGAGAGAGAGAGAGAGAGAGAGAAATCAGGAATGGAGCGTAAGAGAACAGAAAAACCACCCACGATGTCCAGGAATATCATTCCGCCTTAGAAAGAGGGAGCCTCAGTGCATTTTTCACGGAAGGAGAGAGGGCAGGGGACGCACAGGAGGGAATGAGATGTCGAATAGGATTCCTATTGGGACGATCCAGCCAAATTTGAGTATATCATACGAGAGTCAGCATTGAAGGAAGGTAAGAAAGGCAGGAACTGACTTGTACAGCCATTTTGTAGAGGGTGTAAGCCAGTTTACTATTTGAGTGTGGAATATCTAGATAAGAGTGAGGATTATGAACAACGCGACGTGGTACCCTGTTCATTAATCAGTAAAGATTCAGCAGACAAAGACGCAGAACTCACACCACCACTCTCTCCGAATCCAAAACCTCCAACTCCTCATTTTATCCCAATCCAACGCCCCATTCTTCAGCGCCCTCTCCTCACTCGGCGTTGGGCTCGGCGTCCGCGCCACGATTTGCATCCCGGTGCGGCGGCACACTGTCTCTGGCCCTAGTTCGAGGTTGGGTCGGTTTGAGATGGTGGGCGAGCATACGATAGGAATATTAGTATGGCAAGGGTTCTGCTACGATCCGCTGCGTGATTTGGGTTCAAGAAGGCAGGGATGTCAAAACTGACAGCGTGCTCGATAATCAATCCTACAGGTGACCAAGCTTCGAGCGCTTCAACATCATCGTGTACCAGCCTCTATCAGTCCTAAGCTCTGTTAGCTGCCCTCTACCGGCCGCGTGATACTTGAATCGGTCTGCGGTCGGACGAACTGTGACCGTAGATTTTTTCAATCGCGCACATGTCTAAATACGACAATATCTTATCAAAACTTGCCTCCCCTCCTTCCTGGTCTGCACAGAGCGAAGCCGTAAGCCCATCTGTCCCGATCTAGATACAAGGAACTCTCAACGCGAGACTCTCGAAAGGCTCTACTGGAGCCATATACCTATATTACTGCGAATCCTGGCAAGGAGACGTCTCGCAGATGCATCGAGGCATTCAATCTATGGCTTAGTGTCCCTGCTCCAAAGCTTGAAGTTATTATTCGTATCGCGAGCATGTTGCATTCAGTGTGTTTACTGTACGTTCTGTCCACATTGCTTGTTGGAGATTGTCCATTACACATCGTACAGTGTGGATGATATCGAGGATGGCTCACATTTACGAAGAGGCCGCCCAGGTAAGGCTTTAAATGCTTTTTTGGAATTTTTTTTTCTTACCCTACTTATTTATCTATAGTCGCGCACAAGATATATGGTATTCCGCAAACATTAAACTCGGCCAACTATGTCTACTTCCTCGCGTACCAGGAACTCATGTCCCTCCGTGATCAAGATTCTTCCCAGTCTGGTGCTGATGAGCGAGGACATAGCCTTGAAGACATCTTCATTGGTGAATATCGTTCTTTACAGACATGTAAAACAGCCTGCCATTGATTACGGTTACACAGAAGAGCTCCTCGCAGTCCATCGTGGCCAGGGCCTTGAGCTTTTCTGGCGTGACTCTCTCCATTGTCCGACCGAGGAAGAGTACATCTCTATGGTCAAGAACAGTCACTATCGTTCATTTCTGCCACTTCTACACGTTCTTATTTGTATATGAAGAGACGGCAGGCTTCTTACGGCTCGGGATCAAACTATCAATGGCCTACGCATCGAAAAACAGTGACGTGTGCGTCGAATTTCCTTCCTTGCAGTTCTGTGCCCATGCGATGCTGAGTCGAGGGTGATGGTATTGAATGTAGGGACTACTTACCGCTAGTCAACCTCATTGGGGTATTCTATCAAATAAGAGATGATTTGATGAATTTGCTTGGGTCGGAGGTACGTTTGTCCTTTTGTTTTGAATCTGTCACTCTTCAATGCCGAGGGTCATATTCGATTCATCCCTAGTACACAAAGAACAAAGGGTTCGCAGACGACCTCACAGAGGGAAAATTCTCCTTCCCCATCGTGCACAGTATCCACGCAGACACGACGAACCGTCAAGTGCTCAGTGCGTCTTTCATTCTACACTTCCCTGCTTATCTATGTACAACTTATTCGAAGATGTACTCCAGAAACGCTCAGCGACTCCAGAACTCAAGAAACTCACCATCGAGTACCTTCGTACGCACACAAAGTCCTTTGACTACACCTTTGCAGTTCTGGAGACGCTCGAGGCGCAGATTCGCGAAGAGGTAAGAAGGTTGAGCGGGAATCCGATGCTGGAGAGGATCGTGGATCTACTTAGTGTGAATTCGAGGAAGGAGGAGGGAGTGTAGGATTACTAGTGGAAGAGCTTTGTTCGAAATGGTTTTAAAAAGTTTGGTGCTGGATCAATCGTGTTCATCTTTTTGGCCCTTTCTGCTCCCAAGCAGCCCCTGCTGTTCTGTGCAATGTTCTTGGCATTGTCTTGCCCCAAACATGTTTGATGTCTCTGAAAGATTGATCTTCAGCCTTAATGGGGCAATTCATTTTGGGATACCTGGCAAATCACAACTAAATAGCTGTGTGATATTTTGGGCTGGAATATCAGGAGAATATTTTGGCCATATCCCAAAATACTTGCCATATAGTAGAAAAAGGTGTGGTGAGGATCTTCCAGGAGAGGAGAAAATTCAACAGATAATACAGATGATTTTCATCATTTTCAATCCCTATTGTCAGGACTTGATTTTATTTAATCGTCTAACCTATTACTTACAGAATCTCTTCGATCAATCATCTCACTATTCATT
>JABAJS010000276.1:0-15954 GCA_018221635.1 Tephrocybe sp. 10521TJB
GCATAGATGAATAGCCCATCAGAGAACTCTGTCAGCCTTTCAAGAAGTTGTGCATGAGTTGCATCAGAAAAAATACTAGGCAGACTTTTTGTCAAATATATTCTGATATCATTCTGAACAGACTCTTTTGGAATGTCCTGCAAGCGAAGTATTGTTCCTTTGGGAAGTGTCTTACATAGTTCAGATATCTCTTCATCACTTCTACTTGTGAGAAGGAATTTCAATCCCTTTAGCTGTCTGGCTCCAAATGATTGAAGTAAATGCTTTAGAAAGGAAGTGCCTCCTTTATTTTCATCCAGAGCATCAACAACAACCACTAGAGGTGATATGCCTGACCGCTCAGAAGCACTATCCTCCCAAGGCTTAATGAGCAGCTTCTCCAATTGAATATCCAGCCTAGCATGAAATAGCTCTGAATCATCCCTTAGAGCATCCACTAAGCAAGCAGCATATGAAGAAGAGTGATCACAGAGCCTTCGGCAAAGAGTGGATACAAGTAAATTACTCTTTCCACTATCCAGTTGGTGAGAGCAAAAAAATGAAACCAAGGGCAGCCTTGAAGTATGAGAGTACATGGATAACATAACAGCAGCATACTTCTCATCAACAAGCTCACAAACAGTCTTGGCAATAGTGGTCTTTCCCATCCCTGCTGGGCCTGTGAGCCAGTAAATGGGAGCACTATCTGGTTGATTCAACCAAGATAAAATAGTGTTGATCACCTCAACTCTTGTACCCGGAGTGCATGACACCCGAGCAACAGAGTCAGATTCAATATGCGCCCTATGCGCTGCTGTCTCAGATGTGAGTAGTTTACTCAAATCAATTTTCTGGCTTGAAGTTAATATATAACATTAAACATAGAAAATTATCAATTACCTCTAGTATGGTGCTTGTATCGCGCTCAATTGTAACCAAAAAAGCCAACTATAGTTGATAATAAGGGCATGTGAATGATGGAACAGAGGATAGACTGACTTTGAACAGTTCAAGAGCTTCATTGATATTCTTATATACACCCAGTAGTACATCCGCGTCCTGAGGTCCTTGTAGTACGCGCCTGAACACTCCATGAGATTGTATCTCCCGGATTTTCTCCAACTCGGTGCGCATTGCACTGAAGGCAGTGTCAGGATATGAAGAATAGACAAAAGAAGGATAAAATGACATACATCGCAAATGTCATGAGACTATTTCCCTTGCCTAAACCATCTCGACGACCTTCAAGGCGCCTCGCAGATGTTTCAAGGATAGGCAGCAATCCTTCAATATGATTTACTGCTTCCTCCACATCTTGCCTATTGCTGCGCACAGTCTATAAGATTATTTTCGTTGACATTTATTTTCCCGGCTATGCAGGTTGGTTTACGTGCCTTTGCTAGATCGATGACAGCTACGATGCCGCCCAGTACTCCCTTAAGAATGGGATTCCAGTCTGAACCTTCCTTCACAATCTTTAGTGCTGTTATAGCGCCATCCAAAGCAACGGTTGCGGCATCTATTGAACAGTCAGTGAATACACCACACAATCCAAGGCCAGCTCACCCTTGATTTTGGACAGACTGATGTCCGTCTTTGAGACGAGGTTCGCTGTGCCTGTGTAGATAGTTGAGGAGTGGTCGAGAGGAAGCCAATGGGACGGTTTATTTACCAGAATCGTCGCTCTGAGACGTAACCAGGGCGGGGACTGTCATCGTGAAGCTGCGTCCATCAGTGGTCAACACAGGGCCGGCGTCTATATGAGCCGCGTGTTAATGCTGAGCAAGTCAAGATATATAGTGAGGAATGCATACCTGTGATACCTTGATGAATGGCGACGGCGTCGGGACCAGCAGGAGCTATATCACTTGTAGCTGGGAAAGAGGCTGTCTGTAAGTGTCCCTAATGAACGATTTCGGTAGAGGCTTGCTTACCGGGCTCATTCTCAGTCATACCAAGGGTATGACCTGGGATCGTGGTCGACGCATGATCTATGGCTAAATATTTAGGACACGAGCGCTTAGCAGATCGAGGGGGCATACGCACCTGTTACACGTTGAGCGCCGACGGCAGCTCCAGGGACAGCAGGGGCTACGTTCGTATTATTATCAACTATAATTGAGGAAGAGAACATGTAGCACATCAGTCGGTATTGGTGAACGAACTGGTGCTTACGGAGAGCGCTGGCTGCTAATTGAGAAACAGATGCTGGATTAGGCCAGTTGAGCGTCGTCTGGTAAAATTAACAGCCTCGATCAAGCTTACCGTTCGAATTCAGTACCCGTTGAGCAGTGAGACCAGGGGCAGAACTCCCTCGTTTTTTCTTCATGAACTCTGGGACTCGAAGGAACTGATCAAGACGAGATCGCCCTCCATCGGGAGCAGCAGCAGGTTTCGGGGAGGAAGTATCACCCGTAGAAGATAAATCGACGGGAGTTTCTGGGCGAGAGGTTGCTTTGGACTTTGAGAAGACTTTACGCATTGTGGTAACGAGTGAAGACGACGTCGAGAGCACCGTTGTCTTCAATGATCATAATTGATATCAATCAATCAATCAATCATCGATCATCATCAATCCCTAACAACAAAGGGATCAATCAGCCTGTCAACTGACCAGCATGGCGTTGTTCACCTGCCTCCATGGACGTTCCAGTTCTATGTCTGTGCGTCGATTTTACTTCCTTTTTCTTCGACTAATAGTGTAGTTGGAACGACATGAAAAGGACGCCGGTCAAGCACTCACTTTTCAGTATTGAGATAAAATGCTGATGCTGTGGTATTGTCTTCGGGGTGAATGGTATGTCGTTCATCACTTGTATGCACAATAATTAACATTGGTGTGTTGTATAGTGTGTTTGATAGATCTACGTTCTGATTTCCTTTCAAAGTAGTTAGGACCGATAATAGGCCCCATCCTCAAGTCAGCCACGCTCGAAGAGAATCAGGCGAAACGAGGCAAAATCAGGATGAGCTGGAGAATGAGGATGAAGACGAAAACGCCGATAAGGACCTTACGGTGTAGGGAGCCCTGAAGGGGTTCACAAACTCCATCGAAACCTGACGTTTGTCGATGCAGTGGATCATTGCGCCGTCTTCATTTGCTGCACCCGCGGGCCGGCACAACCTTCGAGAGATTTTGTTTTCATTCTCCTCTCCTGTAAACTTATCAGGTTCGTTCTCTTATACCTTCACGTTTCGTCCAGTTATTCCTGTCCATTCTCCTCCTCCTCACATCATCCATCTCCCTGACGTAACGAACCCATGTTGACTCACCCTCCTAAACTCTCCAGGCCCCGTCACTGCTTACCGTTGACTTCCCGCTACAAAGGTCCAACCCTCGCATCCATGTTTTGTGGTCCGTGGTCCGTCATCCGTCCACTGAAGAGCCTGAGACAAAAAGAAGGAAGGAGGACGAGAGGGGGTTCGGAGATGAGGCCGCTGCATTTTAATGCAGATATAAACTCCATTCGGATTCAGAGTGGACGCGCCGCTGGAGCTACTTGCGTCGTCGCCATCCTTCGCGACAGCCACCATCACTCGCCAACTAGACTTTCGTTCCCGTTCTACGTAGGGGGGTCCGGTAGTCCAACCTTCAACAATAGTCTCGCCGAACAACAGGCATCTATTTTCTGTCCTCCAGGCTTCACGTTATGCCAATCAAGGGACTTCCCCTCCCCCATCATGCTCCAACGACGACTCGGATTCCGATTTTAACGTGAACGCCAAATCGTATAGCCATGTCCAACACAGAATCCGAGGATCGTACCGTCCATGCCACGTCCATGTCTCAAGAGCGGATACCCGCCTTCAGGGCCAGCGCAGGATTAGCGCCCTCTCATCATCGTTTTCCCAGCCCCAGCCCGACTCCAAGTCTAACTCGAAGGCTTCCGGACTCTACGTTCACGCGATCCACCCCTACCACTATCTCTCGCAGACCGCTCTTCTCGACTCCGGTCGATGTTCAGGGTACAGCGGGCACCAATAAGACCACGACAGCGACCGAAACGATACCATATACAGAGTACCTAGGAAGGACCAACGTTTCCTGCCCTAGATCTCGGGCAACGCTCTACCCCTCGCACATCCGATTTCTCTTTCCCCTCACGCACAATCTCTTCAGGCGCACGCTCACGCTTAGGCTCAGGGTTTTTGCCACCTGGGTATATTGGCCCTGATTGAAGACGAGATGAGGATGAGGAGGGCATCGACTCCTGAAGGCTCGAACTGGGGCAAGAGGACCCTGACGGGGATGGACCCGGGAACGTGATCAGGTGGGTTGGGGTGGGCCGCGCGCAGCTATCTATGGAGTGCAATAGGCCGAGTCCTTGTGTCACTATTCCCTACGCGGTGGGACTGGACTCCCAACGCGTCGCCTGGCATCATCATCATCACCCTCAACCCGGCGTTGACGTTGACCTCGACTTCGGCCCTCGCTCCCCTGGGGGAACTAGTACGAGCGGGTTGGTCCCAGTTTAAGGTCCAACATTCAACGTCCAACCCCCCGCCTAAATGACCCTCGCTCCTGTGCACCCTCCCGACCAGCGTGCGCTCGAGAAGCGAGATGGGATAAATTGGGAGTTCGTGAACGACAGGGACATTAAGAGTAGAGATGAGTGGGGTGTGTGCGCGGGTTGCATTTGCAGGCATGAGCAATGGGAGAGTGAAGCTCTGAGGTGGTTCGCATGGCGCTTATATCACGACTTTCAAAGTAGATGAGAGACGATTTGATGTGACGGTGCAACCGCTGTACTCGAATTCATGTATTGTGTTCACATGTCGCAGCGTATACGAACACAACTTTGAAAGACTCACATAAGATCGGCGGCCTCGTATGCTCGAGAAGGGGCATTGGAGGAAGATGACATAGCAAATGATAGTAAGAATAGGCTGAGAAAGCTGAGAAAGCTGAGACTGAGAGAGCATGTAGGGGGTGGGTGAGACAAGTCCAAAAGATAGAGTTCATTCTTCCGTGTCGCGGCCGGCCGCTCCGCAGTCTATATCTAAAACGCGTCCAGAATGGGTGAGAGATAAGATGGAGAAGAAAAGGACGAAATTGAGCATGTTCGCGTGAGAAGAACGCCGTTCGAGGTCGATCATGAAGCTGGTGACTGGTCCGGAAATATCTCAGGTGACATCGACTGAGGTCAAAGGCGGGCAGAAATGAAATTGATCAGGATCGAACGGGTGTACATGAACGAGTATGGTAAGAGCAGCAATTGGCACAGGCGATGTAACTAGGCCCGGGGGAATCGACGGTCACGTGCCAGTACATGCGGTGACTTCACGGATAATGGTGACTTCTAACGCAGTCCTGCCAAGCTCATCAACCTACTTATCATGACTGGCAAGCGCCCCCGGGCCGGCTCGCCTTCAGAGGCTATTTACTTTGTCTTTCAAAAGCTCTTCGCTATCGCCAATGCTCCCGGGGCAGACGGCGTTACTCTGAGCAGTCTTAAGGACTTGAAGCATCGGCTGCTTTCCGCAGAAACTGAAGAAAAGGAGTCCATACGCAAGGCCGCAAAGGAGTTTTCCCTCGACGAGGCAGTTGGGGACTTCGGCCTGACGTACAGCCCCAGACTGAGGGATGTCGCAAAGTACCGGTGGAAGATTGACATCTTGCCAGACTTCAAGGCCCCCCAGCCATCGGCATGTCTCGGTAAAGTTTCTCCCCGATCTTATTAAACCGTGCAATGACGAGGAGCCTCGTAGTATCGCTCCTGGACAACTATACTGCAATCTATGATCGATCGAGTGAGGCGGGGTGTAGAGTTGCTGTGGACTTCCTTCTGTGCGAGTGTATAGCGGTAATGGTGAGTTGGTTAGACTCCTGTTGGCGATTCTACTTGAGCACAAAATTTTTTTTAGCGAGGACCAATTCAGTCAACCGAGGACGGCCGACGTACACCAACACCATGGGATAGCGTCAAAGTACACTGCGAAGTTTCATTCACCCACACAATTAACCCTACGCCGGCGACCTCCAACACCATTGTCGATGGTCGTGTTGATCACGGTGTCGGAATTGTTTTCAGATCCAAGAAAGCTCCTAATCGGCTCTTTCACTCGCTCCTGCTCTGCATCGAGGCCAAGTTTCATGGTATCCTTCACAGTGCTTTAGCCCAACTCGTCGTGTATCTCGCATGTCTTCGCCAATCCCGCATCAACCGAGGACGAAGCAATACCTCTGTCTATGGTGTGGCGACAGATGGTCTCTCTTATATCTTCGTAACTATTACACACGAAGGCGTCCTCAAAGAGAGCAGGCTGTTTAATGTCATGGACGGAGACTTGTCGGCTGTGTTAGGGTGCTTGCAGTACATCTTGGAGACGGCGATGTCTATGTCCCCAAATTTGACGCCAGAGAAGGAAGCGTCGAAGAGAAGTGATGAGTTGGAGGCCGACGGTGACGATCCGATTGATCTGGATGACTCTTCCTTTCTACATGACTATGACGAACAATGAGGTTCGCTGTCACTTACTAACTGATGAATATCCTTGTATTATATTGTAACCGCTTTTGTTCATCTGCTACAACCGAAATGCAGTCGACAGAATAATGAGTTTAAAAGTATGCAGTCTGGACACCACTCAAATGAGAGAGTACAGATTGCTGGAGACACCAAGGTTAAACGTTCAACCCCCCGCCTAAATGACCCTCGCTCCTGTGCACCCTAAGTCCCGACCAGTGTGCGCTTGAGAAGCGAGATGGGATAAATTGGGAGTTCGTGGACGACAGGGACATCAAGAGTAGCCATGAGTGGGGTGTGTGCGGGGGTTGCATTTGCAGGCATGAGCAATGGGAGACTGAAGCTCCGAGGTGGTTCGCATGGTGCTTATATCACGACTTTCAAAGTAGATGAAAGACGATTTGATGTGACGGTGCAACCGCTGTACTCGAATTCATGTATTGTGTTCACATGTCGCCGACCTTTCAACATGACGCGTTCAATCGAATGAAAAAACCAAACTCTGAGGGCAGAACGTATACGCGTTGATATATGTAGAGACGTAGTAATACAATTACCTCTTTGTGGCTCGTTTGTGGACAGGAAGGTGGCTTCGACGTTGAACGGCGTTCTCATCAATCCAGGCGCCGCCCAATTGATCTGTCAAGACTTTATTATCTATACAAGAACATCGTGCGCGCCAAGGCTTGCTTCGCTGGCTTCCTTAGATTCTAGTCTCCCCGCAAGCTGGCAACGCGTCAATTTTCCCAAATCAGGTAGGATTTTGAGTTTCTGAGAACAATAGCGAAGATGATTCAGGAGAGCAAGGTTTTACTGAACACAGAAACGGTGTTGGCTGACTGATAGATCGAGACCGAGACCAGGTAAGTCCAACGCAAATCAGAAAGGTGGACTCCTACTTACCTCACTGAGCCACTGAGAGGTTTTGATACGGGTTCAACAATTGTTCCGTCACTCTCAACAAATTTTGAAATATCCAAGACGGATAGCGCCATCGCCGCTAATATGAACAAGGATGTATCTGCGAGGATGCGACCTAATGAACAATTTAGTAAGTGAGAAGGTTGGTTTTTGCCGGAAGAAAATACCAGGACACGGTCTGTCGATTCAATTAGCGATGTACTCAGAAGCAACGAAATAAATCGTACCGTCTTCCAAAGCCAAAAATAAAGTCGTACACGTCCCTCTCTCCTTTGTGTCCATCAGAGGGGATAAATCTTTCCGGGTTGAACGCGTGTGGGTCAGCATACGTATCGGGATCATGCAACATGTTCCTATAAACGGAATTAGAACAATCTATCTAGGGAGGAAAAAAGTACTCACCATATATTAGCAATTATCAGCGAACCCTTCGGAATGAAGTACCCATCGTGAATATCGTCTTGCATGGACATGTGAGGTAGGCCTGAAAAGAAGGACACTGGGAGATCAGCAAACATATGGGGGTTGGGCCCTGGCGATGTTCTGACCTGTAGGCACTACAGAATGAAAACGGAGGATCTCACGGCATACGGCATTGATGTATGGAAGCCTCTCGCGATCCTCAAAAGTGGGAAACCTATCCAAGCCCACAACAGCTTTGATTTCGGACCGGGCCTTGTACTGAACTTCAGGGTGAAGAGACATCATGAGGAAGAACGCCTGCAGAAATGACAAGCGCTGTTACGGCAGGCAACATCACGTACGTTATCAGTGGATTGATATGAATGAAGGTGCCCTACGAACCGTGGAGAAACCGCCTGCAGAGATGGAACTGGCGGTCCATTTTATGACGTGTTCATCATGCGATGACATGGTCTGACTCAAGGCTGTTGAAAGAAAACAGTGTCTTTTAATACCGGCCGCCTATTTAGTCGTATATTAGTAAAACTGGTTAAAATAAGAGGTCAAGTACCCACCCATTGTTTCTTTCCGTACTCGTACGGTATCGTCCCCATGTTGTGGAGACTTTGAGCCCACACTCTCGCTTTCCGGTGGAACCCACCTCCGGGAAACCATGATGGCACATGACGAACTATGGGGAACTACAAATTAGCTCACGAAATGAATCTCTCATGTGAAAAAAATTACGAGAGGGTAGTAGATCAACTAAAAAAGCGCCGGGGGCCGTCGCAACAGCAAATTGCTGCATGCCGTGGTCCAAGAGGTGAACGAAATGATCATCACACTCGGTGACATCGTACCCGTACGTTATCCCAAGAGTGACAGTCCCAATGTGTCTAATAAAGGTAACGATGTTTAAAAGTTAATCCGACTGACGAAACAAGCTCACCGTTTAAGCGACTTGACAAAATCTTCGGGGCTGGTTACGAGGTCCCGTAAAAATCTTTGGACAGATCGCGATTCGAATTCGTAGAAGGATTGCACAGAGGTACGAGATCCAAATAGATGAAACAATTTCCGATATTCATGGAATGTGTCTCCATAGCGTACGAGAGGAAGAGTGTTCTTCCACCCGATAAGCTCGCCACCCATGGGAAGCTGAGGCCGATCGGAGTAAATACATCCCTTTTCGTTCAATAGCCTCTCAGCGGCGTGTACAGAGTTCAGAACAATGATTGGCTGTCCGAACACTGTTACTGAAGATATATCGCCTGGGTTGATGATGAGCGACAGCATGAAAGATCACCTGTCAAAAGATAACGCACCGTATGTCTTGCCCCACTTAGCGAAAGTCAGCCACGTCAATTCTCTAGGCATGTCGAACAAATTCCCAATCAAAGGCCATCCACGAGGGCCTGGAGGCAAGGGTGGCTTGTACGCCAGAAGGACGAGGCGCGCAAGGTAAACCACTGCAGGGAGGAAAAGTAGAGCGGGAGCGTAGTCCATTGGCCAACTGTTAGAAGGTATAGAACCTTCGTGTACCTTCCATCTGCTGTTCTTTTATGTGCTGCGATGTCGGCTGATATATCTGCATCATAGGAAGCCTGAAAAGTGTATTTGTAGGCAACTCGTAGGCAATCGGATTCCATTTTCAGTTAAGGGGCCGATGGAAGCGAAGGAATGAAAATGAAGGAAGATCAACATCGTTTGGCGATAGCGTCAGGGTCCCTTGAAGTCAAGAATTTTCAATGACGGGTCCGAACCCGACGTGGGTAATAACTTGGTTCGCGTGCAAGCTGGTTGTAAGAAATCAGGCGACAGAAAATTGATCAGAGTGACACACAGACTAATCCACGAAAGTTCAAGCTGATTGCGTGATAGGTTACCAGCAAAGACGACGGTGGTGAAAATAAACATTTTGGCAGCTGGAAAAGTCAAGCCACGTAGTCGATCACTGGTCAACATGATCATCGATCGCATACAGATCGCGTCTGACATCGGACTCTGTATATGGGACAGACGACCGTAAGGAAAAGGGCCCTGGCTCGACGGTCATATGTATCATCCCACATGGCTGCCACAGCTGCTTGACAAAGGATCGACTGTTAACAGAAGAGACAGTTAGAAGAATCCAGGAGGGGATGTCGCGGTACCTTTTTACCCTGGTCTTCGTCTAGAGCCTCCTGTAGCCCTGAAACGCCACTTCCACACATCTAAAGGACATATAGTTCGCATTTAAGGATCAGAAAGGCTCTGATTGTTTGAATAAAGCATTAGAAGTGTTGTGTCGAGCGGTTCAGTGATCTGTTCAAAGGAAATTAGTATATTAGCAGTATATACGTACCTGAATGGTGCTCTCACATGTATTCTGGACTTATTTTGCGCAGCGAGGCGTGTAAGAGGGGAGGTCTTGCACCGCTCTAAAACGAAACCATTCTCATGGTGATTCGCAGACCCGAGTTATTTGAATAGAGCTTCCAGAGTACTATCGTCTATTCCCATAGCAGAGAGTGTGATGACCGTAGAATTGCTCTCAGGACCGATCCCGTGTTCAGCTCGCATTCGGGGGCACTTGTGCTCTTGTGAACGTCCACTTACCCGGACCTGCCAAGAAACCTTGTATTCGGGCACCACATGATGGGAAAGGTTAGCTATAAGAGGACTTGTGGTTAATTAAAACGTTTACCTAGTATATATAATATCTGGATTGCTAGTGGCGAAGTAAGAAAGTTGAAGGCTGAGGCCTGAGGCCTGAAGCTTGAAGGTCAAAAAGAGGCCTCGACCGCGCCCACGCCCGACAATTCACGATCACCTGATTTTTTTTTTATCGATTCACGTGCAGGAAGACGTGCCTCTTACCGGAAGACTGCATTTGCAAGTGGAAGAGTACATATACTGCAAAGAGAATACAAAATAGGTCAAAGTCATCACACTATAAATCAAATACCAGAGGTCAATTTTACCTATCATGGATCACAATTTCAATTTTCAATTCTTGTCCGAGTTCGTCTACCTTTTAGTAAAATAACTGGGTACTGCAGGCTGCAGGTTGAAGACAAGCGGGAAAAGACGTTGGAGTATCGCATCTTGGCGACACTCCTCTCCACGCGCTGTTTGGTCATGTTTGGCAAGAGCTTCGGTCGCGTAGTCAGTGTTTCGTTGCGTTCGACGCGTCTACATTCCGCGCGAGAGCTTGGTTGTGGTGGGTTAGGCCACTCCAACGTCGAATGTATCTGCGGAACTCAACCAGTCTATCTTTGAATCTCGGGAAAAGATATCAAAAAAATACCCCTTCGAAAGTTACATTGAAGCCCTCGAAAACCCCCTTAGCATAATATATAACATGCATCTAATGGGGTTTTTTCATTTAAAATTCCTCTCCTATATCCCAGAATAACTTCTTTCTTTCTCCGTAAAATGATCGAGCTCAGTAATTAAAAGCCCACGATTTGACATGTTTAACCATGTTGTGCAGGCACTTGGGCCACTGACGCTCGGCCCAACTCGAACCATTTGCTTGACATCGACAGCCTTGATTTTTCCTCGATAAATTAACAAAAATGGCGCCGCAATCTCGAACTCGAACAACTTCAAGCTCAAGTTATCAAGGGAATGATCCGGGATTCAACAGCGGTGAGTATACAAGGCATCCTGGGAAATGATGTCGAAGGATGAACTGATCATGAGGCCCGTCTATCTTCTCTATCTTCTCTCTCTCTCCGCACAACCATGCCATTGTCGACTCGGCCACGTCGAACACGCACCCGTCGTATAGACATGCTGATGGACTCGGACGTTGAGATGGAAACTACTCGACCAGCTGCTCGCCAGGCACAGGAGTCAGACGATGAAGAAGCATCGAATATCGACATTGAGGCTGTCGCGGAAGTGGAAGGTGATGACGAGGGCGAGGGCGACGAGGAGGATGAAGAGGACGAGGATGATGAAGACGATGAGGAAGACGAGATCCAGTCTGATGCTGAGGAGCTTCAACCGAAGGCCTCTGGTTCACGGCTCAAGATACGACTCAAGATGCCAACGCAGTCGTCTAGCAGGTTCGAAACACCTCTTGTCGAGTCCGAAGACTCTATGGACTCTATGCCATCCTCTACGCGGCCATTGACCACTCGACAAGCTGTCCTTGCCAGTGTCATGGACTCATCGCACGTCTCGCTGGGCGCATCTCGTCAGAAGAAAGCGCCTCTCAATGAGACAGAACTTGCTCTTCGACGGGAGGAGACAGCCAGGAAACGCAAGAACATGACAGAAAAGAAGCTTGAGGACGAAAAGGTATGCGGGCTACTTTTTTATCGCCTAATTGTTGTATCCTAACTATATATTAGGCCGAAACTATCAACCGACTACTGAAAAAACAGTCACGACCTCGAAAGAAACGCAATGCCAACGCGATACAACGTGCAGACATGGACGACATCGCACCCCCAACACGTTCCAACTCCAACTCGGTTTACAACGCTTCTCGGCCCACGAAAATGCCGAAAAAAGTCGCAGGTGATGAGGAGCAGGAAGACGAGGAGGCCGAAGACGAAGAGGCGATAGATGAGGCTGAAAACATAGAGGTAGAAGCTCCTGAGCGGGAGGTGCAGGTCCCAACGATGTATCGCTGGGTGTCGTCGTCGCGTATACCGGCGGGCGTAGAGAGCGACAAGCCTGCAGATGTCCAGATGTACATCACGTTCTCCGTTCCAGTGTCTGCGCTTCCGTCGTCGCCGCTACCTCTGCCCGAGAACCCTGTTCCGCGGCCAACGACGTGTGCTGCTCCAGGATGTGGGAAGCCATTTCGCTATCGTCTGGTCAAAGACTGGACGCGCGGAGCGTGTGGTATCTCATGTTTGAGGGCACTTGAAGGCGCTATGGATGTATCACCATAATATCTCAGTGTGTTAGACGAATCCGAGTTTTCTTTTTTTTGCGTGCTCTCAAATCACTCGACGTTGTCTAGAACCATCTTCAACTGCAAGTTGTCTCGACTACCCGCGGTTGATGAGCCAATTCACTAATCTTTTCATAGTCTAGGTCCACTCAGGGTCGAGTGCTGACTGAGTGTTTTTCGGTTGCCAGTGAAATTTGAATCCATTTCCGCTGTTCGGCGATTGGACCATCCTGCTAACACTACTGCTATATTCTGTTCAGGCCCTACTTAAGTAGGTGCCAACATTTGGCCTATTGTTCAGGAATCCCATGACCGTCAGAACTAGGCTCGTGCCTCTCAGCCCTGTCGATGACCGTGTAGCCTCAGCGATTGGCTTCACGTTCGGTTATGTGCTGAAAAGTGTGGACATCAATGCACTACAAGCTGCTGCCATGCGCATGGTCAACAAGTGGCGACTTCTAGCTGGTAGTCTCGAATGGTCCAAGGAGCACTCGTCGTGGTTTATCAGGATTCCGCTGGACGAGGATGTGTCTCACCGTATCAAGTTCACGAGACGCTACATGACAACCCCTCTTAACACACCCACCACTCCTCTCAGGGAAACGTATGCCGAGATCCTCGTCCGGCCTTCCATAGAATTCTTCAAGCACCCATCTACCCCTAGCTCCCTTCGTGCATACGCCGCTTCCGACGCCCCGTTACTTTCGATCCATGTCTCGCAATTTACGAACTGCGCATGCGTCGGCTTCTCAGCGCCTCATGGTGTATTCGACGGGCGTGGGGGAGCTGCCATCTTACAGAATCTGACTGCTGAGTTGCATGGAAAGCCTTGGGAACCACCCGAAATGAACGAGACAAATATCCTGACGGAGGCTTTGAAGGACCTTGTAGCTGCTCCTTCCCTCTCTGCCGAAGATCCCAACCCGTTGATGAACTTTCGACGGGAGTTTGTGTCCGACTCTATCCCAAATGTGATAACGTATGGCGCAAACTTGGCGTATGAATATGCCGCTGGGAGGCATGAGGTCAAGGCGGTGCATCTGGGTAAGGAATTGGTCAGGGAGCTCGTTGAGCGAGTGAAGGAAGAAGTCAAGAAGGAATATGGTTCCAGTTGGGTATCAACTGCTGACATCCTTATTGCATGGTTTTTGAAGGTAAGCGTACCATAATGTTCCGAGCATCACATCTGTATTGAGCTCCTGCTCCTCATGCAGTCCATTCTTTCCAGAGAAACAGGGCGCACTCTAATAAGCCTTACAGAATTGTTTGGCACAAGAGGTGTGTTGGCTGAAAAGAACGCAGTGTTCGCAAACTACCTCCGTAAGTCCTTTACTAAATAGATGCGAAAAAAACAGGTAACTGACGTTTCGTGTTCATAGATAATGTCATTGTGATTTGCTCGATGCGCCTGGTCTCTAAGCAAGAGCTCGCAGCCATGTCCATCGCTGATTTGGCAATCATCCATCGCCAAACTATAGAATCCACGCGCACCATGGCTTACATTCAAGCATACGAGAATTTGGTTCAAACTCTCGGCGACTTCATACCCGCGTTTCGAAATGACACCGAATCCTTCTTCTTATCCAACCAAGTTCCGGCTCATCTAACCCGCGTAGATCTCGGGGCCGAGCTACATGCGTTTTGGGTTTGGCTCACACCTTGGGTTCCAGAGCACAGCCCATTTATATATATCAATGAATTTCAGGATGGGTATCTTATAGAGGCCAGGATTAGCAGGGAACGATGGGATGCTGTCTCCAGAGTCATCGGGAACATGAATAGATCGTCTACTATCAGGGCGCGTCTTTGATCTTTTGGCAGAGTAGAAGGGCGCACAGAGTGATGACGACGCATGGTCTGGTACTAGCAATGACCATGGAATGGCTTATATGTAGCTATACCTACGACAACCTTTCTAATACGACGATCACTATAGCCTTACAAGCGCATTCAAAGACTGGTAATTAAATAGGATAAATCATACAGTAGCTTACGAAAGAGAAGAAAAGGAATGAGAGTGGTATTAACCTGATGATTGATGTCCCAGGGATATTCGTCCCCTCCAAGAACTATAAGTCGAAGACCATTAAAAGTAGAAAATTGTAATGATGTGTTTAGAGCACGCACTAGTCGTATAATCTCTCGAAGAGAGGTCGAGCCATTTCCGGGGCTGGCCAATATTGTGGAATCAGTATACTTCATATATCTCGAGAAGTTTAATATCGTCGCGAATTCAGGGAATTTAATGAATGCTCTTACGGGGTTTATCCGTCGACGGCGAGCATCACCAGGTACCGATTCCCCTTACCTGGATCTACTTTGGCCAGACTCTCATGCCAACCATCCCATTCTTGTCTGATAACGACAACGAAGTAAAATTTCGTCTTGTGCAAGGTACGTAGAAAGCAGCTTCATCGAATACGCTGTATTCTCACCTCTGTAAGACCTTGCACGAGCTTGAATATATACTAGATGAGCATCATGATAGGTCTTAAAGCAGGTGCTGGTGGCGCCCGTCAACGACCTGAATAGCACAGGCGGCAGAGATGTCAGTTCGACACCACGTTTGTTCCCCCATAGGGTTGCAATAAGGATTTCTTTATATCCATAAAACAATGTAAATTGAATATAGGAATTAACGGCGTACCGATACAGATGCGGGAATGTGCTTGATCAATTTGTGGTAGCTCTAAAAATCACCCTCGCGCGGTAAAATCTGGTTGCCCTGGTTAGAGGTGCCCAACGGCCTCCAGATGACGAACATAGCCTCTAGCCCCGGTCATTTAAGGAAATTAATTGCACGAATCCCAGTTGGGAGTTAAACGTTAAATGTTACGCCTTGGCTAGTTGTAGATGCTATGCGCTATATGACACTTTGAATATGATGCCTATCGGGCTTCGGGCTTCGGGCTTGTTAGAGATGGGGTTCTGGCCTTTCATTCACAAAGAAACAGGAAGAGATAAGGCTGCACTCGTACAAAGTCTATGCATTAAAGGGGAATCGAACCCCTGGCGGGTCGAAACAACGTAATTTTGCCCAATTTACGAATGGCAACGACCCAGGTTACCACTACCCCATTAATGCTACTTAATGAATGAGCCCATTGTCTGAATGAAATAAACTCAGTGGTTTTGAGCCGTTCCCAAAATCGCCTATTTACAATAAATGACACGTGTTCTTTCCTACCACGACATCGAAGGAATCACACATGGGAATCATGTTAGTGATCGAGCACTCGACACAAGTGTAACTGGTCATCACCCTAACGATAACACGTCTCATTTGGAGAC
>JABAJS010000277.1:0-15723 GCA_018221635.1 Tephrocybe sp. 10521TJB
TGACTGTTTGCTTCTTTTGTAATTTACCACTTTTTACTAGTAGGTTGAATAAAACTTTTTCCTCTCATCTTCTTCTCTTTTATTCGTACTCATTCTCCTCTTTGATATCTATGTACGCGTCACCCCCACAGCCACAATCGGTTGTCGGTGCCTGGTTTGCTCAGGGTCTACTCTTCACGCGACGCGCTACGCCACACGTCTGCCTTAACTGTGAGAAGGGAACGAGGATGGCTCTGCAACTATACTAATTTTTCTACTGTGTCCGCTCTTTCCTTATGTGTATGTATGCAACCGCCGGCGTATCACTAGCATCAAGCAAGTGATGAGCCGCGTATTTCAAGTTCGTGATGGGGGCCTACTTGGAACAGTGTGACATACACGTGAAGGGTAAGGGTCGTCTACGCGTTGTGATATCGCGTCGTAGTTCGGCGGTAAGTAGAACATCGTAGTATAACTCGCTACTGCAATATTGAATCCGCAAGTGTTCCACTTGTAAGAAGGAGCAAAAGATGAACGAACATCACAACGTCATAACCTCGGCAGGCTGCCATCTCACACACGATGATCGTGTGTGAGATATCATCGTGTGTGAGATGGATAATGTCATTGTCCACATTGGTCTAGGCTGTTTAGGACCTCCGATAATCCAGGATCCATGACGCGTTGTGTAAATGCCATGTCTTGATGATGGGCGATGCTAACGCGTCCATGGGAAATCAGCCATGGGTTGGAATATAGGGCGATCATTGAGGTTAGACCACCAGGCAGACATAGGATAGGTTCAGAGGGATGAACTTCAAGAGAATAGATGTGCCTGCAGATGAAAGGGTTGCTAGAGAGTGCGGGACAAAAGGATTCTTGAATGGTACGTGGTTGTTTGAATCCAGGAATATGACCAACGTCGACCGAGAGTGACAGGACCAAATGCAACCTCTCCGTTGATTCGAGCCCATACGAGGGCCGAGGAAACAAACGGGATGCCCTATGATGGACGGGTAACTGGTCATGGATGGGGGTCCACGAAGGTTGCAACCACGGTATCCAAAGCAAATGAAGACCTATGACATTCACCAGCAAAGCCATAGCAGCCGCCGAGTGTGTCAAATGAGTGTGTGAGATTGGAGTGCGCGATGACCGTAAGTTCGGGGGCGCATAGGGTATCTCATGTTGTCATCAATCGAGCTAATTAGTAGCCTGAGTTGAGGTATGCGCCGTAAATATTAAGCCACGCAAACTCGTCTTACAACTCCCGCTCCTTTGTCATAGAAATTCGCGGGATATACACTATTGACTCACTTTATCTACGAATTCTCTTCCTCTGGACCTATAGTCACTCGAGCCGGCAGAGGAATGACGTGCATGGACAGGAATAGATACTTGGATATCCGGTACCTCTATTCGACCCGCTGAGAAGATGCTGATTAAAGATGCAAGTCCTCTCTTCTTGTATACTCAATGTCCACCCACTGACTTTTTATACTTCCCTATTAGCTATGAGGGAGGCGATTTTAATCCACGATGGCTATAGGATTGCTTCCAATGAAAAAGCTTGTGGATAGGCTACGCGATGGTTCAACGGAAAGAGATGTCAGACCAAGATTGAGAGATAAGATAGATGTCCAGACGATTAGATCCGATTGTTGATATCACAACTTTTCTCTTGTTCACTACCGTGAAGGCGCCGACTCTGCATCTCAATTCACGTCTGCTCAAGCGCATTGCTCCATGCAGCCTAAGCATACATGGAGTCTCTTGCTAGCACGTTGTGCGTTTTGTCGGTGGCCTTACTCTCACTTGAATCATAGAAGGAATGTCGTGCTGAGATAGGCATGATGTTGCTTAATAATGGACGTCTGGGAACTCTCTTGAAGACACCGACTACCGAGTAATGCTGTAAGTTCAATCCTCTCGCATGCAATCTTTCACTCATTCACTTTGTTTCGACTTCCCCAGTATCCTACCCTCCGACTCTTCAAACACACCGCCTACGAGTACTTCAACCCTAACTCCCAGTCCAACTCAAACTCGAAATTCACAGCTCCTCGTATTTAGGGTCCTGTCCCACCGGGCAACGTACACGCTCTAGCGGTGCAGTGAAAGAGTTGTATCTTGGGGAACGTGGAGGTTGATGATTTGACTGTGGGGTAGGTCGATCTTGGGCTTGGATGGGTGGAACGAATGCGTAATCGAGGTCAGTTCGATATCTTCCTTCTTCTTCCTTCTCTCCATCCCTAACCTCAATTACACAACAGACTCTATTCCCACTCCTAAGCACACGTGATAATAAATGTCCTCCGCATGCTTGCCTTCCTCCTGAGGAAAGTAGCCAAATGGGAAAGGCCCCGAAGAAGGGCGTGGAGTTGAATGAGTTGCTGGTCTAGTTCTTTGTGGGTTTATTCTTCGTTTTCTGTTGATTTTTGTTAACTTTGTATTGTCATATGTAAGCACACGCGATGTATCCATACTAGCGAACATCAAGTTACATCTGATGAACGGAGACAAAGCAATGGCTCGGTGGGGTTGAATTTGAGCCTCGAGCTTGGATGGGTGGGACCAAGGCGTACTCGAGGTCAGTTCTTTTCCTTCCCCTTCCTGCTCCCTCTCTCCCTCTAATATGACAGATGCCATCCCACAGCTCCTTCTCTTCTTCTTTGGATAAGGACAACACGCCCCACACCCCACACATACTCGCTTTTCTCCTGCATGCAAGGCCCTGAAGTAGTGCGTGTTTGCGAGACCGGGGAATATGGGAGGCTGGAGGTAATATTACGTCGCTGGGGTTCTGGCTACGGGCAGTGATGGTGTGAGAAAAAGGAAGAGGAGGACATACGAAGGAGTGAGTAGCGTGTGCAGCGCGTGCGAGGGAGAAGTGGTTGTGTTTCGGGATATTGAGAAGGGGCAGGTGGAGTGCGCACGCACCAGGGAAAAATAGTCGAAGCCGAGATGAAAGCGACCGAGCAAGCGGGAACGAGGTGAGGAATAATGCTAAGGAAGGAATAGCTTAGTTAAAGATTGTGATGGGCACTAGGCGGTCGGGTGTTGAGGGAAGGAATCTACGACTTCCAAGTCAGTTCTTTTTCTTCCCTCCCTTCCCTTCGCTTGCCTCTTTTATTCTCCTCTCCCATCATCTTTCAATACTGACCTCACCTTCCTCGTGCAGACAACACCTCCAACTCCTTCCTGGCCTCGAAACACACACGCAAGACAACCAACCACTTTCGTGCCCTAATCCTCGCATTACCTACGCTCCACACATGAGAATGTGCTTACGATCCTTCGAACCATTTCAATCCTCCTTAGTGTGACTGACTAAGAGTGGTGCAGATTCTTAATAACGTTGAAGAGCCAACAGAACATCCTGTGTACTTTCTACGCAGGTCTTCCTGTCCCACCTTACTCGGGAAAAGCGCAGGCTGCGGCGGTGCAGTTGAAGGAGTTACACGTTGGGCAATGTGGAGGTTGATCATTCCTCTGTAGGGTTGGATTTTGGAGAGGAGTGGGACGCAGGCGTACTCGAGATCGGTTCGTTGTCTTTGCACTCCCCATCCTTCTCTTCATTCCTAACCTCCCTAATACGACATACCGGGTCAATGTCGTATACCGTTTCCCATACACAAGGAGATACCTGTGATTCATTCCAGTCGTAGTTATAGAATACCGAAAGGAAACTCACTAGCATAGGAAGGTTGTGTACGTAGTAATAATAATTGAGTTAGACCATTTCCTCCGTACCTAGTCTGCAAATGGGGTTCTCCGCGTACTCTATTCATCTGAAGCTGGGTTCGACTGTCGGGCAAAGATTTTCTGTTCAGTGGCTTCGTTTTCAAATCGCAACAAGTGATTTTCAAACTTAATTGCAAACAAAAAGTTACAAACACCAGTGCATGGAGTCTATTCAAATTAAGAATAATCATCTCATGCCTAATATGGAGGGTAGGTATCAATGGCAACAGCAAACGAGGCGTCAATACTGGATTGGAGAGCTTCAGCAGCTGACAAGACGCTGGACTATAAAAGAAAGAGAGTTACATGTCAGCCAACAGTACAAAATGTTACGAACTTGAAGAACTGTACTGGTGCAACAGCAATGAAAGCATTCTCCAAGCTGTCGGTATTAGCGTTGAGAGTGTTAAGGTCATACAAGATGAGGTCCGAGTATGCGGCATCGGCTGCTTCAATTGCAGGCTGACGTGCAGCAAGCTTAGTGAGTACATCGTCGAAGGTAGGTTCAAGAGCCTGAAGAAGGCTGAGGATTGTCTCGCCATCATCATCGGAAATGGGGGTTGCAACAACCTGGAAGGTGGATAAATAACATTTAAAACCACATTATTTTGTAACGCACCTGGACGTCGGTCGTGGTCGAGTTAATAGAAGACTCAAGAGTGAGGAAAGCCTCACGCACTGACTACACAAAAGATGGGGAGTGATGAGCAAGGGTTAAATCCGAAAATACATCTGGGCCTACTAAAATCTGAATAAATGTTACTGTATCGTTGCCGACAGTAGCAGGTATGATATCGATTGCGGTATCAAGTGCGGTGAGCTGGGAAGAAATGGTGGCAATATCCGTCTCGACCTGGGAGATAGTAGTCTGCGCATACGAGGAGATTGTGAGGGACGCGAGCACAAAGAAGCTGTTGAAATGCATGCTGAGAAGAACTTATCACAATTGTCAAGGAGGTTCTTGGGTAATTCTAAAAGTAGGTTGAGCCCTTTTTATACATACGAACGACGAGCCTGGGAGTGCGATTTCCGGGCACATTATGGTGACGAAAGTCATCAACTATCGCTATGAGAAGAACTTCCGTGAACACGAATACGAAATGATACTTCATGAACAAGGCTGCGGAGCTCACGAGTTCTACTCCAGTGAGAACTTATATCTTGGGAATCATCCACACCACGTCAAATGACAGTTGCACAATGTACAAAAAACAGAAGAACGGAGGTCGGTTGCAAATTTGCCTGGGTGGTGGTGCCTTATTCTTCGTACCTTGAAGATGTCGGATTTATCCCGCCCGCTCTCCGCATTACGTCAAACATTGTACCCTTGGATTTGACGGATTAAGTCATTAATCACAGGAAGAGCAATACACCTACTTTGGCCGTTTACTTTCACGGGCACTTTAGAACGCTTCATTGGAGTGGCAATGTTGTCAGGCACCCTTACATGTGTATTTCGCTTAGAGACTTGCACATCTTTATTGGGGAAATAAGTTATAAACGTGGGATGAAGACTGGGAATTTATTCTCAGTGAGGGTTGGCAAGGCATTCAAAGAACTCTGACCTTTGGCTAAAAGATATTCCAACAACACTTTCATATGATGATCCTACCATAGTCCCATCTGATATGCCTGACGGCAAGCATTTCGCCAACTGAGTTGAAAATATGTTCTGATATAGTCTCCAATGTCGCGAGTTCCTAATCAAACATCAAATAAGACACCCGATGAAACCATATGAGGCATTTCAATGCCATGGACCGCGTATACTTCCATTGGACGACTTTTGATGGGAATGCCTTGCGAAGCTTTCACGTCAGCCCAAAACATGAATAACCTGATACAACAAATTGCCCACTTCAACAAAGAAATAACGCCCCCTGCGAATAAGATTCTGCGCATCGATGATACTATCTCGTTGTAAGAAGGAGTAAAGATGAACCAACATCACAACGTCATAACCTCGGCAGGTTGCCATCTCACACACACGATGTCCACATTGATCCAGGCTGTCAGACCCACGCTATTTAGGACCTCCGATAATTCAGGATCCATGACGCGTTTGAGTAAATGCCATTTCTGGATGATAGGCGGTGCTAACGTGTCTGGGAATGACGGGAAATCAGGCACGAGTTGGAAGAGAGGGAAGTCGTTGAGGTTGGACTATGAGGTAAACATAGGATAGGTTCAGAGGGGCGAATTTCAAGAGAATAGATGCTCCTACAGATGAAAGGGTTGCTAGAGAGGGCGGGACAAAGGGATCTTTGAAGGTTACTTGGTTGTATGAGTCCGGGAATACGACCAACGTCGACTGAGAGTGGTAGGACCAAAACCAAGCTCTCCGTTGTTTCGAGCCCATACGAGGGCAGGGGAAATAAACGGGATGCACTATGATTGATGGGTAACTGGCCGCGGATGGAGGTCTTCGAAGGTTGCAACCACGCTGTCTAAAGCAAATGAAGATCTATGATATTCACCAGCAAAGCCATGGCAGCCGTCGAGTGCATCAAAAGAGTGTGTGAGGTTGGAATGCGCGATGACGACAGTGGAGGCCACGTAAGTTCGGGGGAGCGTAGGGCATCTCATGTTGTCATCAGTCGAGCTCATTAGTAGCCTAAGAGGAGGAGCAGTGACAGAAGGACGACTTAGAGTTCAAAGCGCCCTTACGAAAGGACTTCTGAATGAAAGGGGGACTCAAGTTCGTTATTGAACTGTGGGGGTGGACAGGGACATACCAGCTAAGAATGTTCCACCCGCCCCACACAGCGTTGCCTAGCCACTCCAAACACTCAGACAACACCCAGATACAGTATTGGTGCCTCCGCGGAACTGCTGTTGTGACAGAAACGCATGGGAGACGGGATGGGACTCCGAGTCGTAGAGTGGCACATCCGATTACTCGGGCCTTCAAGCGGATGAAATTTGGGTTATAGATCTAGAGGGACCTGGGGTTTTATTGGTGGGGGAAATGAAGGACAGATGTTAGAGGACGTATCATAATAGTTACGTGAGCCAGAAATATAGGATGGAAGCACGGAAGGATCAACACCTACAGCCAACCACATCATCTAATTTTTCTTCACCCCGTCTTGAGTTACTTGAAGCGCTATGTGTCGGAATATAAAGCAATAACTGCAAGGAAGGCAAATTCAATACACATGGGGACGAAAGTATGCGTACTACCGAACTGGCACTTTTTTCAATGAAAAGGCCTTCGGACAGACTACGCCTTTGCTTGCGCAATGGAAAGAGTGGAAAGAGGCGCCGGATCGAGGTAGATATGGTGATGATTCCCAGAGGATTAAACCGATTAGATACCGACACGCTGCCCGCGTGACGTTACATCTTTTCCATCACCATGATGATGAAGGCGTCTGTCCGCACCTCTCTCAGCCCACGGCCGCTCTAGTGTATGCACCGTAAGTCCTGAGTCACACACACTCGTATCTGTTAACTCCCACTCCATTGCCATAGAAATTCCCGGGATACACACTCTTGACCCACTTTATCTACGAATTCTCCTCCTCTAGACCTACACTCACTCGAGCTGGCGGAGGAACGACGTGCCTGGACAGGAATAGATACTATGATATCTGGTACCTCCATTGGATCCGCTGAGAAGACGCTGAGCAAGTCCTCTCTTGTATGCTCAACGTCCACTATTTCTCACTGACTTTTTATACTTCCCTAGTACCCTGCCCTCAGACTTGAGTCAAGAATCGTATACATGTGATTCACCTGACATTCCAACTCCTGCTCGAACCTCACTATAGCCTGAACCCGGAGCAGTCCCCCCAATGTTTTATGCTTGGATGGGTGACGATGGTGCAGTCAAGGTCGGATCTTTTTCTTCCACCTCCTTCCCTCCATCCTTAAGCTTCTTGATATGACAGATCCTGCTCCACATCCACGAAAAACACCGACGCCTATTCTCCACGCGTCTTCCTCCTGAGCGCAGTAGTCCAACGCGATCCGGTAGTAATGTCCCCGAAGGAAAGCTTGTTCTCGAGGGATAGAGTTGGAGCAGTTGGTTGCTTCGTTTCTTGGTAAGTTTTCACTCTGTTCCTACTGCCCACCCCTTATCTCCTCCCCATTTACGCCCAAAAGTCTCACTAATCCTCTCCCGAGATAACAATCCTTGGATCCGACTTGACCTCTACGTACACCGCTCTACATCTCCTAATTTCTCTACGCTCTACCAGCCTCTTCGAGGCCTACCTGGCACGGGTGACCTTCCAGTACGGATAGCTGGCGCATGCCCAGGGATATTTCACGGGTGCAGGATGGTTGTTATGTCTCTCATGTTCTTTCTGCAGGTAGTTCTGGTCACCAGAAAGGGAGAGCTAGAGGAGGACAGATGAACAAGTGGGTCGGAAGTGCGGCGCATGGTTGTTACAATTGAGGATGTTGTGGAGGGGTGCGGATGGAGTGCGCACGGACCAGGGTGAAGTAACAGAAACCGAGTAAGAATAGCTGAAGTACGTGATATAATATCAGGAATCAAGGATGTGATGTGAGAGCAGGCTACATAGCAGATAAGTATCTATCTTATCCTTTGTTCGCCACTTTTTATATTCATATGACAATTTCATCCACACTCTTTCGTTGGTAGTAACAAATGCTAGCCGGGTGTGCGGGCCTGGTGATAAGTACAGAAAGGTATTTTGAAAAGAACTTCAAAAGTATAAGTATCATGAAGCTCTTGGAAAAGGTGACGTAATTTTGGCCCTACCTCTATAATTATCTCAGCATTATAACCGTCATCATGAAGAATACTTGGACATCTTAGGACATTGTGATCTTTTGGATGCAAGAAATAAACATCAAACCGTATGATGATTTGGACATGAATCAGTCAGGATTTTAGTTGCGCTCTCGGTTGAATAGATCATATCTTTTCACATCTTGATCACACACATGCCCGGTCGTACAGACAAATACATTTGCAGGGCGCGTATAAGGGAAATTTAGTTTTTAGATACACAAAAGTGATTAGCACTTGGATTTCTATTCTGAATATGATAGTGTACACATTGGCACATTAATGTATGCGACTGAAGAATCAAGGTCATCAGGGGGAAGTTAATAAGCTGAGGAGGAAAACCGTAACATAACATAGATCATCATCATCAAGGAGCTTGAACTTCTTTCTCTTTCCGAATATAAAAATCAGAGGGCAGATAAAAACTCTCTTCACCATTCCCACTTTCCCATGACAACCCTAATTTTTGACAATGAATCGCTCCTCTCAAATGCAAATGTTTGGAACGCCACACATGACAGTCTCTACTTTGGTGGATCGGCAGTGACATTGCAGGGAGGCTATTCGGCAAGCTTCTATGGCAAGCTTCTATTTGATACGATAAGAAACACATTAATTAATATTTCAAATAGGTGTGTCCTTGACAATATTCGGTCAAAACACAGATGCGGAAAGGCCAGCCACACCAGTTTATGTGACAATTGATGGCTCCCCGACTAGTAATGAAATCCCAATTACCAAAACAATAGTTCCACTCTACAAGTCACCAGTCTTGTCCGATACACTACATTCTATTAGCTTCTCTGGAGGCCCGATGATCACTGTTGACTATATAACAATAGAGGCAGGAGACAGCACTCCTCTTCGTGGCCGTACTCTGCTCATGGACAACCGTGATCCATCGATTGAATACTCCGGTCAATGGTCGGAAAGTAACAGTACCGTCACATCAGACAAAGTGGGCTCCCAGTGGCCTTTGGACAATTCTACTACTACATGTAAAACTAATGGGTCCTCTGCAATGTTCCCATTCCGAGGTGGGTACCATCTCGTTTATTGGTTTTTGTGCAGTTCATATACTCTTTCATCTATATTTAAGTACATCCGTTACCATTTATGGTGGTGTACCGCGATTCTCAGCTACCAGCTTGGTAGGCTCATGTGACAATAGTCCTTGGATTCAGCCTCTGGGATTTGTGCAGGACCCTGACACTGACCTTCCTGAATTCCTTCCAACTAACACAATTATTGCTACGTGCGCTTTCAATGACAGCAATGCTCGTTCAGTTACTTTAACCTGCAATGACGATAATGCCGGAGCATTCTTTGTGGACTACTTCACCTATGTCGCATCGTTTGACGCCCTGGCTGACTTGAAAATACAACTCCAAAGGCTACTGGTACATAGCTTCCGGACCCGACAATGAAAGCTTCCGGTAGACCTCAAAAGCCGAGCATGCTGACACTTCCGGAAATAATTGGAATATCATTTGCCATTGTGACCGGATTTCTTGTCATGGCCTTGACAATGCTTTTTCGTCGGAGAAGACAAGCACGGCAAGAAGCAGCTTTGCGACAAGGTAGATATATTGATGTGATGTCTCCAACTTTGTTTATTGAAACACCTCTAGTGAACCCTTTTCTATTAACAGATATGGTTTAACTCTCCACGGGGCATAAGCATGCACAGATAGGATACAGTCAACATGATCATGTGCTCCCATCCGATCCTGTAAAGCAGACACACGCTGAATACCGTCTTCGATTCTTTCGACGCTCTAGACATGTGAAAGGTATGTTTGACCTTCTCTTGTATCAATGAATATTCCTAATGCATTTCCACAGTCGAACCATATCGAACTGTTCCAATCGTTAATGGTCTTCACCCAGCACCCCAAAACAAATCTCCTACAGAATTACAACGCTTTCCGAAAATAATGAGATCATGCGTTGCGATTCATGGGGCGCAGTTGAATAAGCAGAATGTATCTAAGGAGATGTCGCCGAGTGTGTTTCGTTTCAAGTAGCAGCACATTGAATTTCGTTATTTATAGGTCATATTGAGAAGCATATATGAGGTACAAGTACAATGCGGGAACACAGCCCTAAAGTCCAGTGCGTTGGGAGCAGCCTTAGTGATATCGACGCTAACGGTCATGATATCAAGCAATTCTATGAGTCTCCAAATCAGCCAGGAAGGCTTCCCTGACCTATTACGCAAACAGGATTAACTGTCAACACTGTACCCTTCTTGGTTAACTCAATTCACGTACCTCTGAGTAGAAGGCATCATCACTGAGAACACGGACACCCGTGATAGCTAATCCCTTTGCTATCTGTAATGTTCTATTGTGAGCGTCGTGTGTACGCGCAGCATCGGTAAAGTCAGCAGTGTGGATGCCGGCCTCGGATCCAAGAGCTGCAATGGTCAATGACATTCTACAGCTGAGTATGATGGTGGCTCACTATACCAAGAGTGGAGCGAAGGGATTTCTAGTAACCATCAATCGGCGAACGAATTCATCAAGCTTCTGTGATAGAACAAGACTCACCATAACTGACGTTGCCCTGAAAATCGTGGAGTAAGCCCCGTAGTAAACAGTGTGCATATCTCTGTGACTTACAAAATCGGTGGACCCGGAAACGTCTATGGTCTTCCTTATTATGCCGTATCTGGCGACATTCTCACCATTATCCTTGGCTATGTTATTGCGACAATGATCAGGAATGTAAATGCAGTACAATGAAAGACGGACCAAGAACAGAGTTCTGGCGTAGGTCCAGGTACGCAGGTGAGGAATCGATTCCATCATCATCGATATCACACCCAGTTGCCGAGGCAGCGCCGCTGCCATGCATTCGTCAGTGAATATATCAATAGTGAGTGAGATGAAGGCACAAACTTGAAGCACCCTCTCAGGCGTTGCACCAAGTCCGTCAATCCTCTTTTAGACGGAGCTCGGGCTATGAAATTTAGCGTCGAGTTGTTAGGAATTACTGAAGGCAATGGATCAGCGTCGACACATGAGAGGCAAGACAGGCAAAATGACCCACCGTTGGGAGCCCAACCGTCACCTTCTATGATACCATGAACACGAAGGTCTGGCATCATTTGCTGACGGAGCATAGAGACACTGTTATACGCAGAAACTGCTGCATCTAGCGCATTGATGCCCAACCTGTTGAATATTACTATGAGAATGGCATCCAGTATTGTGGTCGTTAAGCTGCATACTAAGGTGAAGCGGCTGCATGGGCCCTAGCAAATAATCCTATATATTAAGGGGTTGTACACATTAACATGAAAAACAGAACGTACGGCTTCCCTATATATTTGACGAGCATATGTTGACTGGCGGTAGATGTGCCATCTGAGGTGAGCTGCAAGTCTGGAAGCCCTGGCCCAGGGTGTGCCCTATAGATATGTCAGCGAAAGACTAATTTAGTCATTGAGTGTAAATACATGAGGCAGACGTCCATATCCTTGTATGCACCGTAGCTAAGAAGGATGGCCTTCCCTCCCCCATTTTCTTCCGCTGTGGTACAAGATATAATGAGCGGGTGGCGAAAGAGTGGTTATACTAAAAATGCATCCGTACCAGGAGTTCCTAGAATGACAATCTTCCCGGCGATTCCGTGCTTTTCCAGCGCCTCCTTAGCAGCAATTGCAATACCTATTCCACATATACCAATAAGGTTATGCCCACACGCGTGTCCAATACCAGGCAGCGCATCCATCTCAGAATTCACGCCAAGAACTCTTCCACCACTGCCAACGGAATACTCCGCGCGCCACGCCGTTTCAAGGTGGTAGTGCCGCTCGACGCTGAAGCCGTGTTTGGACATGAATTCAGTCATGGCATCGTGAGCTTTACTGGTGTACAGGAATATCATGGTCAGCATCAAATTTTGATGCATAAGTCTCGCGTGCGACTGACTATTCTTCGAACGCTAATTCGGGATTGTCTAGGGTAGGATCAATCAGAATGATTTGCCCGGAATTGTGGACCGTATACATACCATTTATGAAGAGGCTCAATGTATGCAGTTCAGGAGAGATTTCATCAAGTTTGGACTCGAGGGTCTTCACCACTGCCTCGTCCAGGACAGCCTGATATGATGCAACAGTCAGTTTAAACAATGGTCGCGGCTCACTTTACATGCCTTTCTTGTTTCAGTGGAGTTGACATCTTTCTCGTCTATCTGAGGAAGGCGTAAGAAGAAGTCGTCAAAATCGCAGTAGCAGCCTGCGTGTTTGTTGTTCTTGTTGGAGATGGTGGTGGACTGCATTGGATTAAGGAAAGGTCAATGTCCGGGAGTCTAGGCAGCAATGATTGTTGTTGGGCCTACGTACTATGACCATGGTAGGTATTAGCTTTTATAACTGTACCACAGTTGTCGTCTCGAATAGAAGCTTGTCCTCGTGCTGTGATTAGCCGATCAACAGATCCGGTGAAATTTCTGACCGGTCTAACTCTAGAAGGATTTAAATTCCTGTGTCGTGTGGTCCTGCCATGATGGCTATGCATGCATCGAGGATGCATCGAGGTGGACAGCCACCTCTCGTTGGGGGTGGATGAACCTGGCGTTTGCGCCAGGGTCCAGTTCGCAAAGCCGAACGGGGGACGAGGACGGGTCACCGCAGAAGGACTCTACTAGTGGCTGCCATACTCTCTAACTCAAACAAAAATTGTAATTTAAATTTATTCGACAAGGGAGTGGAGGGTGGGAGTGAAAAGTAAAGTAAAGAAGATCTCGTGTTAGAACGAACGTTCGTTCACAGAATTATGGAAGAACAAGGACGTCACATGGCACTCCCTGACACAAGGATTCGCACCTGGCAAGCTAGGCTTGCCGTAACGAGAGCCTTGTAACGGCGAGAAATCATAAAAACAAGGTAAATTGAATGCAGAAACTAACTGTAACTTGTCAGTTAGCAATATGGGGTTCCAAGCAATTTTCATACCTCGTTTATCTGCTTCCCATACGAATGGCTGAAACTTGGATTGAAGATGAGTCGAAGACAAACTTGATCTAGTTCTGGCTTAACGCCATCTAGTACCACGCCTGTCAATGCACAATTTTAGCCGAGGTTCTAGATTTGCAAAGTTAATGACGTGATGTGTATGTGTAGAAACAGTGAGCACAATGACTTGGCGATGTCCGCATAGCGCATGCGATAGAGAATGATAGAAGGATACACATTCTGACCAGTTGCTCTAGCAACATCTACGACAACCTGAAATTTGAACAGGTAAGCCTAGGCCCACTTTGAAGTATCATCCTTTCATTTTCCCTCTAAAAATAACAAGTACTCGCTTTCGCTCCAGCGAGGCATACAGTTACCTCGTGTCATGAAATTCTGAAAAATGACACACGTACATGTAGAAAATGTCGTAGAACTCTTCCCGGCTTAATTCAATTCCATTCATTCAGATTATACGGCAGCAGATGTACACAGAATGGTCTGGAAGGCACGAGGCTTGAGCAACATTCTCCATGCCAAAGTACACGACGATTATGTCGTCATATGGATTAGGCAACCGGCGATATAGACAAGGCGATCCAGCCAAGGATGACACCGGCAATTTTCATGGGTAAAAGTCGGCTTGTTATCGTTCAGGTAATCACAAGTTTCATGAGTGAGAGGAAACTAAAAGGTGAAATCCTTCGTCGGAGCTGACTAACAACAGAGAAGTAAAGAGTCAACGCTGCAACTTTGACACTGAGAAGAAATCACGCACGCCAACCAAACATAAAGCGTTGGAAAGACATGGTACAATTAGCTTCCCAGAGGACTGACACCTGTCTTCGAAGCTAGCGGATCATATTTACTACTATTGTAGGGCTCCCAACGGACGCTATACTGGCATCGTGGTGAATATGATTGGAATGTCCACTTGATATATTTTCCGTGATTTCGTTCCCACAATCAGTGCTTGACATATCGCTGAAGTGTAAGTTCTCCATTTATCGTTACGTATACCCATACTGATATGCCGTAGTTCACTTCATTCTGTTCAGGTATATCAGAATATATTAGTGCTTGGCATATCACTGAGGTTTTACTTCATTTTGTTCGTCTCCCTCTCACGTCGTGCCCCAAATTCTCCCGAACACCGGTCCACTGTCCTACAGGTTATGGGCCCCGAAACTACCTTCGATATTTCGACCAGTAAGGTCACGGTTCCGAAGCTTTCTGCTGACGGATCAAATTGGACGACATATTCAAAACGTGTTCTCGACTCACTCACATCAAAGAAGCTCCGTCGACATGTCATGCATGTGATGGGTAAAGCGCCTACGCGATGGTTCATTGGTAAGAGACGCTCAGACCGAGATCGAGAGATAAGATATCCAGACGATTAGATCCGATTGTACACTACCGCGTGACGCATGCTATCGCAACTTTTTCTCTTGTTCACTATGAAGTCATCAAGTTTGCATCTCAACTCACGTCTGCTCAAGCGCACTACTCCATGAAGTCTAAGCATTGATGGAGTCTCTTGCAATTGTGGCCCTACTCTCACTCAGCGGAGGAATGTCGTGCTGAGATGGGGCATGGTAGCGCACTGACTGCCGAGTAACGTTGTAAGTTTGATCCTCTCGTATGCATATGCATTCTTTCATTCATCAACTCTATTTGTACTTCCTCAGTATATATATCTTACCCTCCGACTCTTCTGGCATACCGCATACGAGTAATTCAATTAATTCAACTCCAACTCGAAACTCACACCTCCTCGTCCTTGGGTTCCTTCCTTCTCTCCATCCCTGACCTCCATCACACAACAGACCCCGTTCCCACTCCCAAGTACATGCGATAAAAAAACGCCCTCCGCACGCTTGGGCGTGGACTTGAACGAGTTGCTGGTCCGGTTCTTTTCTTCGTTTTTCTGTTAATTTTGGTTAACTTTGTGTTGTCATATGTAGGCGCGCGCGATGGGCCCATACTATCGAACATTAACCCACATTCGATGAACGGAGATGGAGCCATGGGTCCATGACTCGGTGGGGTTGGATTTGAGCTCGGGCTTGGATGTGTGGGACGAAGGCATACTTGAGGTCCATTCTTTTCCTCCCCCCTTCCGCTCCTTCTCTCCCTTCCTAACCTCTCTAATATGACAGATGCCATTCCCCAGCCCCCCCCCCCCCCCCTCCTCGGGGAAGGTAAACGCGCCCCGCCCCCCCCGCGTGCTCGCCCGTTCCCTCGGGGGAGGAGCCTCGAGGGGGGGGGG
>JABAJS010000279.1:0-13728 GCA_018221635.1 Tephrocybe sp. 10521TJB
GCGCCAGTCTGGTCTAATGCACGAAGACTACGTGATATTATTGATGTCATGCACCAGACTTCTGTGGAGATTTTCAATACCAAAAGGCAAGCTCTGAAGGACGGTGGCGATGTGATCAGAAATCAGCTCGGGCAGGGGAAAGACTTGATCAGTATTTTGAGTAAGTTCTGTCAGCCCATCAGAGGATTTCCGTTTCATTTTTTGAACAGTAAAGGCGAATATGGAAGCTGATATTGAACACCGCCTAACGGAAGATGAAGTGGTGGCGCAGGTAAGATCACTTTTATAATTTGTATTTGAACTCTGACTAAATTCCATGTACAAAGATGTCGTACGTTCAATTTTTCACGACCCACACACGTTACCCTGACAACATTATATTTTATCCTGTAGAACATTAATATTTGCCGCAACGGATACGACTTCGAATGCTCTGTGCCGCATCCTCCATCTTCTTGCGCTCAACCCTGATGCGCAAACTCGACTTCGGAATGAGGTCTTTGAGTCACTCACCAAACACGGCGAGGAGATTTCATACGATGAGCTCGTTTCCCTTCCATTCCTTGATGCAATCTGTAAGGAAACGCTACGTCTGTAAGTTATATCCATGCTATCCCTTTTCCATTACACTGAACGTCGATAGTTATCCGCCTGCTTCAATTGTGACTAGGGAGTAAGTACAGTGATTTCGATTGACATTTTAAAAAATGCTCAAATCTCCTTCTTTGCAAGTACACGGAGAGACATCCTTCTTCCGTTGGCAACCCCAATCACAGGCCGTGACGGTCGTGAAATGAACGAAATTCTCGTTCCGAACAATACCAAAATCATTATTTCAATATATGGTACCAACCGTGACCCGTTGCTTTGGGGAAATGACGCCGACGAATGGAAGCCTGAACGTTGGATGTCCCCTCTTCCGGATGCATTGATAAACGCTCATATTCCAGGCATCTATTCAAATACGTAGGTCGAATCTTGCTTTTTTAGGATCCAAGACTCTGAAAACACTGCAGCATGACGTTCCTGGGCGGTGCACGAGCTTGCCTGTAAGTGGTCTATTCAGATTTGCATTCATTCGCCCACATGGATTTCCCTTCAGTGGCTTCAAGTTTTCACAGCTTGAGATGAGTAAGTCGCCCACTGCCTCCTCCAAAATACTCAGTGCTAGAGCTTGGTATACAGAGGTTGTTCTATCGTTCCTTGTATCAAAGTTTCGATTTTCTCTGACAGAGAAAGTAATTCAATGGGAGATGAAGGGAGTTGTCACGCCGACGGTGAAAGGCAGTCCACAACTTCCCTTAAATTTAGAGTTGATTTAAGCGCCGGAAATGTGGAAGGATATACACACATGTATCACAAGTACATGGATATGAATAGTTTACAAGGATATTGCAGGGGGCCTTAAAAGTACATTTAGAAATACTTTCAATACTGGCTCTAAGACGCCATTGTGCCACGATTGTGAAGTTTTGTAGAATATTTGCTCCACATCTGCACAGCCTTTTGTCGAGCCTCAGCCAACAGAGTCTGCACAAACCTCACTCTCCCGTTTCCGCGTTCTATTCCCAACCGATCTGCGAACCTAACAAAACCTTTTATTACTACTTGTGCAAGAACCCAGACCCTCAGCATTGGCCGGCAAAAATGCAGTCTCTCCAAGCGGCATACAACAGCGTAACAAAGCTCTGTCCTTCGGGACTACCCGTCATCCAAGGATTCACATCTCCCCATCCCAAGGGGTTGACGGCAGGCCTCACAGTCCCGTTATGTCTATCCACATGTTCGAGTGTCGTATCGTTGGCATAAATGAAGGTGCCTCCAAGCGTCGTACGGATTCCTTCGGCCCAGTCGAGATATATATCGTCGCCAAAGACTTCAGGACGCAGGACGATCATCCTATAAACCGTGGCAGCCAACAACGAGCTCCCAGATGTCTCTCCAAAGATAGCCGGGTTGTCATAATAATTCCTGATGAGGCCGTCTTCGTATGCAGCTGGTCCGGCATAGATGATGGCACCGTCTATGATCTCCTTGATGAGCGACGTCAGCTTCTTAATTGCCTTGTGACGCCATCTGGAGTTCTCCTTTGCCTCACTGTCGTCAATGCAAGGGAATTCAGGTGCCTTCATGACGGTGGCAAGAACACGCGTCATACCCGCGGCTGCCCAAGCATTTCCCGTTGACCATAGGCCCGGATCGTTGTTAACCGGTCCCAGGATGTGCTCCCAAAGGCCTGTGAAGGCCGCGTGCGGCGAACTTGTGTTATAATGGAGGATGTCACGGTATGCTTGGCATTGGAATACAGCTTCGCGAA
The DNA here is from genome assembly GCA_018221635.1 of Tephrocybe sp. 10521TJB. Taxonomy (NCBI): domain Eukaryota; kingdom Fungi; phylum Basidiomycota; class Agaricomycetes; order Agaricales; family Lyophyllaceae; genus Tephrocybe; species Tephrocybe sp. 10521TJB. The sequence continues at coordinate 2,318 of JABAJS010000279.1, forward strand.
GCAGGGTGATGTTCGCAGTATCGACGGCATAGTAGGCCAAGAATGGGGGAGCCATATACACAAAGTCCGCCCTAAAAGGAAAGCGCCCATAATGATCAGTACCGAGTAAACATGACGTCGGAAGCGCTAGGACTGACTACGTCGAGTTATGGTCAGTCACTGTGTGAGATTGCACCGTTCCAAGCTCGGGGTGCACCCTGCGTCACGTACTCGACGGTCTCCGTCGCTGCAACCCCAAACTTCTCGTCCCCTTCCAATTTCCCGAGAAGCACAGCGCCTACGCCCAAGCTCGCTGGATCTCCTACGGCTCCATCCCCATCAGACAACGCGTTCGCGCCTGTCCCAATCACAATCTTCTCTGCGGCATACACTAATCCACGAGGCAATGGCGAGTACAATGGCAGAGACTGCGCTGCCTCGAACGGTGAATCTCCGAATACAGAGAGCTCAGGGTTGTACAGCTCTAAAAGGGCCTCAGTAGCGGTGCCGAATTCCCAGGAGTGGGAAGAGATATTGACCGCAGTAGCGATGACCTTTCGGATAGGAAATCCGGGGTCGAATGGGAACGTAGATTGTTCGCGTATCTCCAAAGCTGATGCCCTCAGAGCAATGGTGAACACCTGAGGGCCTGTCAAGAGGAGCAACGAGGATAACAAAGAAGAAAGGTGCATGACCAACAGATGCAAAGCGTACCGTCCGTCGAGGTATCTGGACTTTGAGGAAGCGCCATTGGTAAAGGTATTTAACGCCGAAAATAACACCAATCCGGCTCCTGTCATGATCTCAATGCGTGAGACTGGGGGGTTAAGGCTCTATTATCACCATGTGAAGATGTACAGGACACGGCCAGAAGGAGATCAAACGTGGATCCCGCCAACGTTGGTTTGGAGACTGGAGGCTGGTATTTGACACTTCATGAGGTAAAGCTACAATCTTGACATCTCATGACATCAGGCGAACGCGGAAAGAAGTTCAGAAACGGCAATACATACAAATTTCCTGAAGTCGTCCCTATCAGCCGCACTAGCAGGGTATTGCAAACCTGAAATACAGGGGCACTGTTTCCAGATTCGTCGATGTCGATGAAGAGCCATTACGAGAATTTTGGAGTAGACCATTTCCGGACCATATTGTATTGAACCTCTGTACGGACTATACAAGTTCATGCCTTGCTAGTAGTTGTCTGTTAAAAATCAGTACGACTTAATCATGTGTCGACGTCCGAAGCAGGAAAGGGAAACAGTGGGCAAGTATTACAAGTCAATGAACGACGGCGAATTGCGCAGCTTCGTACCACTGCGGGATTCATCGTCCGAGAAGAGAGTGAATGGGCAGACATCGAGCAACCATCGCCAAAGAAGTTACCAGAGCGCTCAATAAAATTTGAAAGACATACGGGCGCTCGAGTATTAATAAGTTAATTATAGGAGTATGTACCAGCTGTCCTTCAGTAGAGATATTCTCGTCGAATATATTGAAATGGTGAGCTTGTTATATGAGCAACATATGAGGAGTTGTCCTGTTTCAAAAGTGTTAACGGAGCAAAGTTTGAAACGTTGACCTTAGCGGAGTAGGCACGGTCACATGATATACATAGCGTCGCGAGTCGCGACTAGTAGCAGTAGGGAGTACGTGGTTTACGCGTGGTGTAGCGCCATCCATCGCATTACACTATTTTTATTCTCTAAAACTGTGAAACGGTTTCTTGTGGGGTACACGTGTTTGGCTAGTTACTTTGTAAGTAGTCTTCATCATTTAAAAGTACAGTGCCCGCGTGATTAAATAAGCGGTGTGGTAGATTCTTGCGTTAAGAACAACCATATAAACTTCACAGAAACTATAAACGAGAGAAACAGTTCGATATTTGAGTCATGCATACACTGGTGGGAAATCACGAACTCAATGTCGAGTTCTCCAACAGACTTATAAGTTATCACTTACAATTTTGTCGGAGTTCAAATTTTAGTACGCGTTCTACAGAACATTCCGTTGAGATTACGAGTGAGTCACTGTGTCTCTAAAAAGCTGTCCCCAATTGCGTATCATTCCAAACTGTCCATACCGACTCCCTCTCTTCCGATATTTTCCTTTGCGGGCATCAGTGGTCACAACGAACGTTGTTGATAGATGTGTTAATTGTATCTCTATAATCGATTTTTGTGACGGAGACGAGACGAGATCTTCCTGTGCCTCAGGCACTTCGATTTAGCCTTACGTTGGTCATCGTGTACCACCGTCTGGAAAAGATATGACCCTTGCATACAAGGCTCTCTAGGTTCACGTCTCCTTACAAGAATCTAGCATAAGCAGGAGAACTGCGCCGAAGGTGGTCATGTTGTCTTATCTTTCTCTCCTACTCATGTTCTTTGCTATAGATCACGGCGTATGACAGCCGAAAGCATGTTGACATAGTACATCGATTGTCCGGAATATGTGCTCTTCACATGGTCTTCACATTCTCAGACGTTTGCGTTCAGGAGCTGGGACCCGAGTTGAGCACTGAAGTTATCTGGCTACCCCTAATGCCAAAACAATGTGGTACCGTTGCCTATTCTCTCCTTTACTAATGATGCCAACAATACGCGTGTAGACATTAGGCAGCCTGTCTTCCAAATTGATCGGGCGGGCCAGCCAGAACAGCAAACGCCTTGCACAGCCAACGAGAAGCAAGCAGAATTGCGCTTAAGCGGACAGCTTGGCAGCTTAACAAGCTCCTATCATGTCGCAAATTTTCCTGAGTATAGCGCTGAGCACAACCTCGTATGTCAACCCATCTGGTTTGGACCACTGAATTCTCGGCCTTCTTCCGGCTGACGTGCTATATCTGTGATATGGATGTCTACTGGTGCACAGATGAAGAGCCTCCTTCATTTACAGCCTTTCACTGTGTTGTAGGTTGCTCGGAGAAGCAGATAACCACAACTATAAACCATGTCGTCCAGTCCCGACACACAATCGGAAGTCATCAAGCATGGGCCTGGTGAAGAAAAGCACCCGGATATCGATACGGAATTGCCGTCTCAAGAAATTGAATTTCCCGAGGGTGGTTGGAGGGCTTGGTCTGTCGTTCTGGGAGTGTACGTGGCGCTCCTTTGCTATGGCTATGGACTGACGTTCTTACTCTCAGTTTCTTGCACCAATCTGTCACACTGGGGTATGACTCACTCGATATCGACGGCGCCATCATCACTAACTTTAACTCTAACACTCTAGTTATACTAACGCCCATGGTGTATACAACGGTGTGTCCTGAACTCTTCCTCCTCTGGGATACAGGCTAATCCTCGGAACAGATTTTTACGTTCGTGAATACCTAACTCACTACTCCTCGTCGCAAATCAGGTCAGCCTAGAAATTTAGCCTATACTATTTCTGAGTCTGACTTGGTCGCATAGTTGGATAGGAAGCGTTCAGCTTCTTTTCGTAGTATCTTCTGGTCTCTGCCGGGCGAGCGTTCGATTTAGGATATTTGTGAGTCACTTTATCGGACCTGCTTATCATTTCTTATCAAGATATTTCGTAGTTACCACTTGATTACTGCTGGGTCCCTTCTTTTCGTCTTCTCTCTATTTATGTTATCCTTGACCCAGCCGGAGCACTTTTACCAAGTATGTGTTCACAAAATTGCTGCACGCCTTTCTCCAATTGACGAATTACAGGTCTTGCTGGCTCAAGGCTTCGGCTTGGGGATGGCATCGGGATTAACATATGTCCCCAGCTCAGCGGTGATCGCACACTACTTCCGACGTCGGCGTACGGTGGCTATGGGAATCTCTTTAGGGCTGTTCTATCGGGGCATGCACCCACACTATCATGCTTAACAAGCTATTTCATGGCAGGCTGGCTTTCACGTAGGCGTGCGGGCAAGTGCGGTCCTCAACTTAGGGATTCTTGCACTTGCCATGCTCCTCATGCGCACCAGGCTTCCTCCCCGCTCATCACGACAAGTAGTACGCTACAGGAACTCAAAACCTTCTTCCGAGAGCCAGCTTATCTGTCGGCGGTCGCCGGGTCAGTAGACCATAACTCTCTTCCCATTAATGTGACTTACCTTACCTTACCTTCACCCTGTGCATCTAGCATCTTCTTCATATTCTCGGCTCTGTGGTTTCCTATCTTCTTTATACAACTCAAGACCATAATCATTGGGCTTTCTCCGGGTTTCGCATTTTACACTGTAAGCTTGCTTTTTGTGTCTGATCGTCTTGAGTTCCACGCTAAATCAATATCTAGTTAGCAATTCTCAATGTTACGAATGGGATCGGCCGTGTGGTGCCAAACATGCTTGCGGTACCCTTGGGTGTTGTCAATGTGATGATCTTCTGCATGACTTCTTTGGGAATCATGACGTTCTGTCTGCTTCTCATCAAAGACGTCTCTGGAACAATTATATTCGCCATCCTCTATGGTTTCTTTTCTGGGTCTTGTGCGTACACATCTCGTGATTAGTCCTTGCTGGCCTGATGCTTGACTTCGTATTGTAGACGCGGGCATGGTGGCGCCGATGGTGGCATCGTTAGCGCACAACGATGGAGAAATTGGAGCACGTATTGGTTTTTGCTTTGCTGTCGTAGGTTAGTCAGGAACTTCTGCCCCAACTCGACGTGTTGATCCAATGTTTCGTTAGGTATCGCAGGACTGATTGGTGAGTCCATGAGCTTGTGCTAGCTCCATACTGAATGTAAAATAGGGACACCTATTTCGGGCGCTCTGCTTTCGTCGTCATTTGTCTGGTGGCGGCCAGTGGTTTTTGCTGGCGTTTGTGTCCTGCTGGGGAGTGCATTGCTCTTATTTGCACGACAAAGCGTATCGAAAAAGAGAGGATCGTGGAGGGTATGATGTGCCTTCGACTGCATATTAGCGAACACGCCTCTCGGAATCTTCATTCGTTTCGTTTACTATACACGCTCCGTGATTCACATAAAACCCAACGAGATAGATATAGTATTTGTGTGGGTGTTTTTCGGCAAAGATGTCAGTTCTGGGTGCGCCGAACACATCGATATTCATTGAATAGCTGACCATGGATCAGACAGGGAAGGTGTATGTGATCAAGTGATGTGCCGAATAGATTTTTCCATAGACGTTGCTGCCTCCGATGCTATCGATAGAAGCGCTCATTGTTGAAGATCGCAACATGGCGCAGGCATCGCTCAGACCTCGTTGTTGTCAGCTGGACCAATCCCACTCAATAAACCATCTATATGACCTCTTATCTTGACGGCTCGAGATGCTTCCATCGGCATCTTACAAATACACCAGAATCGTACAAGAACTTCACTTCGCCAAGAGTTAGATGCTATCTGACTTGCGTCTTGCGGGTGTCGGCTGTCATCGTACTATATCTACACCCACTCACGTTGATCGATTTGGCCCTCAGGCTGCGCGTGTCGTGCTGTTTGCCCCACAACTCCTACCGCACTGCAGGCTCCTCGGATGTCATCTATCCCCGGATCTCAAGGACTGAACTCCACTCCTAGTTCAGAAAAAGACTTGTCTGACACTGAAAAGGTTGTCGATGTGCTACCAGTAGTTGATGTTGATTTTCCTGAGGGTGGATGGAAAGCATGGTCTGTTGTGCTTGGAGTGTCAGTCCTTCCCCCCTGATCTTCATTAACACCCTATAAACTTCTCATTAGCTGGTTTCTACAGTTTGCGACGTTGGGGTAATGCTTTGAATGTGACTTTGGGCAGCTGTCTAACGCTTCCAAATTCAGATACACTAATGCGCACGGTGTATACAATGGTGAGCGCTTCTATTCCATCATTCTATCTTTTAATTGACTTTTTCGGTTCAAGACTTTTACGTCCGAGAATATCTTACTCGCTACTCGTCGTCGCAAATAAGGTCGGGGAAACCAATGTCCTGATTCAAGGTCATCAATGATACATCTTTGTTTAGTTGGATAGGAAGCGTGCAGTTGTTTTTCGTGGTATCTGTTGGCCTCTTCACAGGGAGAGCGTTCGATACAGGATACTTGTGAGTCTTTTACCCACGTCTTTTCCCTTGATGTAACGTATATTCGCCATCATAGCTATCCTCTCATGATCGGAGGCTCCTCGTTATTTATCGTATCTCTATTCATGTTATCCTTGACCCATCCAGAGCAGTATTACCAGGTAAGCAGCCCGAGACGTGCGACGCATTCTATCTAACCCTAGCAGGTATTCTTAGCTCAGGGATTGGGTCTCGGTATTGCGTCGGGCATAACCTTCGTCCCTGGTATGGGAGTCATCGCTCACTACTTCCGACGACGACGCGCAGTAGCTATGGGAATTGCAACATCGGTATGTCTTTGAGATGTGATAATTTCGTCATGTCGCTAAGTCACGCAATATTAGGGATCTGGTGTCGGTGCTGCTGTCCACCCCATCATGCTGAATCACTTGTTCCATGGACGCGTCGGGTTTCACGCGGGTGTGAGGGCCAGCGCTGGCCTTAACCTTGGGGGCAAGGATTGGGCTTTGCTTCACATTTACAGGTTAGCTACTTCTCCGTCTATCAGTTCATGCAGCATCTGAATTCATACCTAGGTATCGGAGGGCTAGTTGGTAGGTCATTCTTGTTTCGGATTCGCGGCAATGATTCGCGAACGGTTACCGCCAGGTACCCCAATCGCTGGTGCTTTGCTGTCGTCGTCGTTTATATGGTGGAGACCGCTGGTGTTCTCTGGTGTCTGTATGTTATCAGGAAGCGCTTTCCTGGGATTCACGCGGTACATTGTGTCGAAGAAGAAAGGTACGAACTGGGTATGAAGGACGCGCCTTCTTATTATTGACTCATCACTTTTGCGTGATACATCACGATGAGGTCGACCGTCAATGATAAAGCGGATGGTTTACAAATTGCCCTTGGGAGTGTTATACAGATAGATGATATACAGATTGCTATTTCTTTCCAGCCTTCTTCGCAGCAGTACGCGCCCTGGTGATCTGCTTCTTCCACCCAAAGCACTGGTTGCATCCTGTAGTCACACGACCATGTCAACACCTGTTGCGGTATCATGGAAGGACGACGTACCCTGAGAGCCGTGCTTCTTGCACTGGTAGACTCCGTCCTTGTTCGTGGTGACTACGGGAGTATCGATGGCCTCCCTGTCTATGGTGTCGAACTGTGACTGTAGTCAGACATTGTTAAACACAACTAAGTTATAACAAACCCCGAAGAAGCTATCATTCTCCTCTCTCCCGTCAAAGGAGCATTCAGTGCACTGCGAAGGTATTAGTTCGCGATCGATATGGCAAAACAGATGAATGATCTGATGATAAGCAATTACTTACAACTTCTTTGAGGTGAGCACTGCAGAACATAGCATCATTGATTTCGACGCTCTGAACGCTAGCAACCTCGGCCATTTGACGGGACTGTTAGTGGGATAGTATAAGACTTAGATCTCGTTGAGACGTGTGTGGGAAGACGAGAAACAGAGGCCGGAGGGGTTTATATAGCTGGGAATGGAGGAGCGGCGCCGGGCGGACATGTCCATGTATAGAAGCTCCGGTGGGGAAAGTGTGGGGTAATAAACTTCGATCACTCCGCTTGTGCAAAGACGCCGGTGAGTGACCGGCCTTAATTCATGTCCTCAAACTTGTTTGAAGAGCGAAGGGCTCGTATCGAGCTATATACGTAGACTCACATGAAGTCGAGGACGATGAAGCAGTTAACAATCATTAACTCGTAACGGGTCATGAGATCAGTTCAATGTAGATCAATCTTCTTTTCAATGGACCCTTTCGGAGCTCAGGATCCCTGACTGAAGCAGCTGACCCATCTGAGGCCTCTAGAACTGAGCATGTTAAAGTATAGACAGGGTTAAAAACGTTCTGCAGGTTCTATTCATATTCCGAGGGATTTTTTCAGGCTCGTAATCATTGAAGTTTGAAGAGGTGCAAGGTTTTCTTTATGCACTTACTAAGATTTTTTTGGGATATTCACCTTCCATATTCCCGTCAAAATGGCCGCTGCTCTCTGCAATTAGTACAATCTGTACTCGATGCACCATAGTGCAGTAGAAGAAATAGATGGTCGTGATCCCAGTCTACAGTTGATTACATTTGAGAGAAAGCTCTGAATAAACTTGAGAATTTATGCTCCAACTTCAAGAGAATATTTTTTTTGCAACAGCTTGGAAGCCTGATGCGTATAAGTAGAGATTCAAGGGAGGTTCAATTTGTCAAAAGAGTTTAGGTGGTCGTGATAAGATATTGATAAGATCGGCTGTGATGGATGAATCATGAATCACTTTTTTCCCCTGCGAAGTCAACAACTCTCTTCTAACAAGGACTGTGCCTTTGCAGCCACTTATGCTCTCTAAAAGCAACTTTCAAATCTCGCCAGATCCATACCTAAAAATATGTCTCATCGACCGCGCTATGAACCTTCTTCCTGCAATCTTCAGGATATATCACCGCCTTCTCTGACTACTGAAGGCCCAGAAGAGCCAACCTGGCTCCCTCTTATATCATGCCCTGCATCCTTTCCATTTGAACTGGTAAGATTTTTGTTGTCCATCATTTTATTCTTCTGCTAATGAAATATAAGTTTGAGATCGCCATATCACAGTTGATACATCACCCCGAGTATAATTCAACTTTGATATTGCGTTCAGAGACTGTGGCCGAAATAACGTCCGAATTTCCGACCGCTATTCCAAGACTAAAGGGACAGCGACTCATCGCGTCGACTCACCGAAAGCTGCTAGCTAGACGGCCAGGAAGGGATGCTTCACTCGAACAATACTGTTCCCTTTACGAACCAGAAGATGCAGAAGAACCTTGCGATGCTTCATATCCTGAAACTTTACTCTTGACTCCGATCGTCCCACCAGGAGGTTTTTTGCCATATTACCACCCTGCCGTCTCTCATTTGGCGTTCAGATACATTCGGTCGGATCCACCAACGCTACGAATAGAGGTCATCCCACTTCCAAATACTCCGACGGATCCAAACGCGCGATTATATCGCACATGTCTTGCACTTCTTGACACACTCGACCGCTACGGCTGGGGCGCGCTCACTAACTACAAGAAACGGGTGATGCACGATTGTTTGGTCCCTCGAGAGCCGTACCAAGACCTGTATCTCATCATGCGTGAGAGGCATAAACACCTTGTAGATACATGGCAGGAGGTCACAGACCCTTTGAAGCATGTTTTCGAGGCAAGAATATATAATCACAGGTTTCTTGAACAGTATGCTAAGAGTGTATCAGGACATCGGCATCGCAACATACTTGATGCTTCTGTGGAAAGATACATATTCTGCAGACACTCAGGAAACACCGACGGCCGATGCAGATCAACCGTGGCGATCTTGGCCTCGTCCACCAGGTGGCTTCCTGGATTTCGGGTGATGAGTCAAACAGTATTTGCAGACATCGAAATTGACATTCGTCACAGATGCGGCAATGGCCTTCTAACACATATCCTCACTCAGGAAGGATATGAAGGGCGTGGCATTGATCTTCGTGCGCGCACCTCATGGTCTCATTACCCTCAGTCGACGCAGGACAACCTTCGAGTACATGCCTTCGATCCTACATCTGCATCTCCAGACCCATACATCCATTCTGGCGTGTTCATCCGAGTGCGAGACATTGAGGATTCCGAGCACGAGGAATTGGGCAATTGTTGGTATGTCGCTCTTTTATTCAATACTGGGTCGGGCTGATATTTTTTTGATTAGGACGGAAGAGGTTGGAAACCACGGCTTCAGAAGAGGCTCAGCAAAATGTGCAAACTATTATGCAGAATGTAGCGGAACGGGGAATATTCAAGGCGAGGAAGCCCGAAGGGAAGGATGGCGGTCACTGAAACTGGCGCTTTGACTCTCGAGGGAGCATAACAGGCCATGCCAGACACTTAAACATTTAAGACAGACTGGCGATACATGGACCTATATATGGGTGCTCTCCGCAACAGGCCATGCCACAAGCCCATTTACTGGACAGTACATTTCGATGGATCGGTTACCTCTTGTGGGGTACCTGGGCTCGGCTGTGGCGTCTTCCCAGAATAAGTAGCTCTCGCCCAATCAATTATCTCTGCCTGCCACTTTCCGTTGACTTTTCGGTAGACGAAATTATCAGGATTCATGTCTCTGTGGACGGACACGATTGTCATGAGTCAGAATGTAAGATATCCGGATACCGAACTCACTTGTTCTCCATGTGGTACTGATTGAGATAGCGGGTTTTCGCCTCCTGAACAAGGCTTCCAAGTTCTGTATTAGAAAGTCCGGTGCTCTTGGCCGAGCCTCCCATGTTGGGCATGACAATATAAAAGAAATGGCCTGGATCGCGATTTTCGTTCTTCTTCTCTCCCCACCCGAGAAGCTGTCCAACGGTCTTGAGGTTAGTAACCTCTTTTTTGACTGCATCAGGTCCAGCGCCGGGGCTACTAGCGTCCATAACCTTCACAACGGCCGGCTGGCCCTCATATGTGGTCTCGTACACGAAGCCTGTGTTCCCGGACCCAATCGCGTCGGTGCGGCTATGAACTGCCTCATCGACTGGATTGGTCCCTCGCTTCTTCGGGCAGTTGGGAAGTTTGGTCGGTGCTTTGGTCTTGGTTTTAGTCTTTGTCGCGGGTTTACCTGACTCGGCTGGCTCCGTGGCTGTTGGCTTCGCTGTAGTTTTGGCAGGTGCTTTAGTCGGCGTCTTTGCCGGGGGTTCAGTTGGTTCAGCAGTTGGCTTCACTGGAGGCTTGGGCGCAGTTGGGATAGGCTTCACTGGCACCTGTGCGGGTGGCTCAGTCGGAGGTTCCTCCGGCGCTTCAACAGGTTGCGTTGGTGGTTTTACTGGCGTTTTCGGGGGCGTTATGGCTGGCGCTTCAACTGGCGGCAGTGATGGCTAACAAAATTATTGAGTGCACTTTCTGTGACCAATTCAGAAGCTCACATACCAGCTTTGGCATGGAGGGCAGGAAACCACGCCGCAAAATTGGTGATGCAAAGACAGCATAGAAGAGGAAGAAAGAGATGAAGATAGACAGGCGCATGAATTATAATGGTGCCAATGGACTTGTGGGATTGGATATTGAGGACCGGCCTGGAGGAGAACATCGAGGGTCAACGCCGTCATTTTATACATTCAACTATGTACTGAGTAAGGCTAGTGAAACAGCATTGTAAACCCTGAGCGGCGTTGCTACTCCACATATTGACAACATGTCCATAATTCTACGACAGGGGCAGATCAGTTTGACCATTGGTTTGGAGGAGATGGCAGTGCAGTTAGGAAATGATTGATGCCAGTCAAGCTTATCGAGTTTGATTGACGAAATCTGCACAAAGAGCATTGTGTGCAATCATCGCAATGATACAGCCACAGGCGCCGAGAAGTCCTTCATCACGATGGTTTAGACCGGTGAGCGGCGTTCCCTCTGACGGAGACAAGCTCGAGTGGAGCTTG
>JABAJS010000280.1:0-15499 GCA_018221635.1 Tephrocybe sp. 10521TJB
TGCGTCTTACTTAGCATACATAGCATGTAAATTTTCTATTAATTCGTAGGTAGTATAAGTAGTTATGTAGATTGAACCAAACTCCTTATGAGTTTGTAATACAGTGGCCTAACGGCCCAGGTGTGCAGCTATCAAACCACTCTAATTTCCAACTGTCTCGCTAACGCTACTTAGGCTAGTCGACTCCAAACCTCTGGTAAAACCATAAGCTTAAGGCTAAGGCTGTTGAGACGCGTGATGCTCATGAAGATGTTCTCTACATACGGCGATCACGAATGAGACTTGCTTTACCAGTCTCCAACCCGGAGAATGGTAGGTTTTGGCGGTGGTAGTGTCAACATCGACTGATAGAGCCGTGAATTTGTGCACTCCACAGGTCTCTGCTCTATATTGCTCTATATTGCGTTTTTTAAGCTTTCGGTTTTGATGTCCTTGCACAACTGGTCGGAAAACCTCGTGTCCGAAGTGTCACGTTTGTGGAGGCTTGGCTTGTTCAAAGTTAATCTACCTTCCAGTCATGCAGCTGCCAGGCCCTGATATGGATTGGCACCATCTCAGATAACGCGTGACATCCAGTAGTGGATTTAAGCAACAGCACACTGCGCGTTTATAGCAGGAGCTTTCTCCCCTAACTCCCCATGAGATACTGCTACTGCGATTCAACTGCGCCGACGAGCGCGACAGTTATTCAAGGCCTTCGTCCCATCCGCCTAGATGAAGAGAATGTTGACCCGGGAGATAGAACTCTCGGTCTCAAAAATCCTGACCTTAACTCTGTAAGTGGCGAAATTGTGTTTTTTACGCTCTACTCAAGGTACAGACTTATAGGTGAACGGTGCTGAGCTATCCACTGTCGAAAGACCAATCGTCACTCATCGCGAAGAGTCGATGGCCCGCAAAACATGTTGGTATTTCCCTCAATTCGGAGCCAGGTGCCGCTGTTGAATCTGGAAGTCTTCTCCAGACCCTCACCCGTCTCATCAAGCTGAGGTCAAGGATATTATCTCTACTCTTTCCCTCTCAAACATGCAGTCTTACCTTGCCAATCTTACTGTTTTCCACAACCGTTACTGGCTATCTCAATCCGGAGCCGATGCGGCAGACTGGCTTCTTAGCGCTGTCCTTGATGTAAGTATACTAATTTTCAACATTGAATTCCTTACGTGCTAATCAACGAAATTCAGATAATCTCCAACAATCCAAACATCGGCGCCACTGCCAGAGATTTTGTCAATACCTGGGTTCAGAGTTCCGTCATTGCCAGGATCCCGGGAGAAACTGATGGACCCGTCACGATAATTGGTACTCATTTGGATTCCATCAACAAGGCAGACCCGATGAACGGAAGAGCGCCTGGCGCAGACGACGGCGGGAGTGCTTGCGTCAATCTTCTCGAAGCATTTCGGGCCTTGCTTGCTAGTAGATTCAAGCCGAAAACGCCCGTGGAATTTCACTGGTGAGTGAAGGCTGGATGGCTTTGAAAGGAATTTACCAATAAGGTCTTTTTACTAGGTATTCCGCAGAGGAACCTGGAAGCTATGGGTCGCAAGCCATCGCTGAGGCCTATAGGTTTGCTGGAATAGAAGTGAAGGCCATGGTACAACTTCCTATGACCGCATAGTACGTCAATCTTCCATATCTTCTAAGCGTCAACGCCAAGTTAATCAGATGTATGTCTCCTAGCGTGAAGCCTGGGACCCGCGAGGTTATTGCCATGATGCCTGTGGGCCCTCGTTTGAAACTACGCGAAGTATATATAGTAGCTCATCATGAATGTTTTAGGACTATACTAATCCTGACCTTAACACTTTTCTCGGTCTGGTTATTGACTACTACTCCGCTCTTCCCCATATTTACAGCAACCCGGTAAGCCGGTCAGCGTCTCCCATCTACCTGCTAATTATTTCTGCATCTATAACAGTGTGGCCCTACATGCTCTGACCATGACAGTTGGACCTTGATGGGCTACCCCGCCTGTATGGCTCTCGAGGGACGCTTAGACGAAGCCGATCCATTCAGGCATTCAGAATTGGACACTATCACGGTAGATGGATTTTCGTGGCTGCACACATTTGAGTTTACAAAAATTGCTGTTGGGTTTGCGTACGAGCTCGGAATGTGATTGTAATTTGGATAACTATTTAGACTTTCTACGAACAATCAAGGTTTCACTGCAGTCATCGACCTAGAAATATTCAAATGTTAACAAAGAGACAAGTGGTTGTAAATTTATGTCAGGTCCTTTATTACACTCAATGACCTGGATAAGTAATGACTCGTGGGACTTGAGCAGGACGGCAGAGTGAGGCTACTGAATCAAAATTTAATAACTCCGCCATATACATAAGGGTCCTCCCATTTTGCTTCTGATATGAACCAATTTTCGAATTCTCCATGTCAGCTTTCATACTCCAATGGCTTACTACCCTTTCAGTCTTGTTATTTTTTAGGGATGCCCGAGCCGCGATACCACTTGATTATGAAGCTATTGAATGCGACCAAAACTCGTTTCCGAATTCCAAGGATCTTTATGGGCAGAGTTAGGGAGACACGCAGCGTCTTGGCAACTCCTCCATTCCTTACGTTTGCCCGAGTCAGCCACCATCGAGATGGATTTCGTTGGCTCTCTAGGCCGGGCGGAACTGCTCATTCTATTCCACCACCATATGACTCGAATTGGTTCTAATCTTCGTGTCAACGTCCGCTCTTCCTGACATTTCATACATCTACTATGATTCGGGTCCCTCTCGTCTTTCTAGAATCCCTACTTCTGCTGCATATATGGCCCTTCCAAGCTTCTTCGGAGAATTCTTTTCATACAAGAGTTGTACTATTGTGTCGGATTATCGAACGCCGTAGCGTTAGGTGATTGGTGAGTTTTTTACTTCATTTACGGCTAGTGTGCTGTGGCGTAGTTGATAATCAGCTACATATACTAGTTCAAAGCTGCGTCGTGACGGAAGTAGCTCTCCATGTACATGTATAGAACCCGAAAGTCTTCGGGCGCGAAGTAACTCGCTCACGCTAGTAGGATGGGACAGATGTCAAGACCCTGTAAGCAGTATTAATGCTGTTCAAATCGAATCGACTTCTATCTGTGCCACCGGAACTTAGAAGGCGCGTCCGGGAGAGACATGTCCCATAGGAATTACGAATGTCAGTTCAGCTGCAAGCTTCAACGTTGTATGACCACCCGCAGAATGGCAGGCTTTGGTTTGAGGGGTCAGCGTGTCGACTTGGATGAATAGCCACGTGGATCTGCTATTAGGTGCTCACTCTATAACTGCTCTTCGACAATTCTGGGCCTTCTGATATGGTTACGGAGCTTGTCCATTGAAGGTATCATGTTCTAAGGGTCACTGTTAAAGTTCAAGGCTTAGCTTCTTCAACGCTATTTTCATACGTAGTTCGGCCACGCAGCTGCTGGGCCCTGACGGGTATGCCGACATTTCCTATTGCACTATCTTCTGCATGAATAAACTCAGATGTGACTCGTGACGTCCAGCGATGCATTTAAGCAATCGTAGGGTCGCATAATCCACTCAGGAGTTTTCTCGCCTAACTCGCCATGAAACTGTTCTGCGCCATTCTAACCATTGCAATTGCAAGTGCGTCCACTAGCGCAGCAATCTTGAAAACGGAGGACAAAACTCTCGATCTCAAGCATGCTGATCTTACCCTTGTGAGTAGAAGACGATGCTAGCAGTTCGACAGTTTGCTCAATGCGCCAACTCACAGCTGGATGGCGCTGGTGCTTACCATGTCGATGGACCGGCCATTGCTCCCCGCTTAGTTTCAATTGCTTCTCCAAATTGTTCGTATTTTCCAGGTACCGGTGACAGTGCTGACTCTGGAAATTTAACCAGACCCTCCTCCGTCTCATCAAGCCGAGGTCAAGAAGATTATCTCTACTCTTTCCCTCCCAAACATGAAGTCTTACCTTGACAATCTTACCGCCTTCAACAATCGTTACTGGCTATCTCAATCCGGAGCCGATGCAGCAAATTCGCTTCTTACCACTGTCCGCAATGTATGCTACGTTATTCATGTTACGTTCCTCTCTTTCCAGCTCAATAAATTTCAGATAATTTCCAGCAATCCAGACGCCGGCGCCAGCGCCAGCGCTTTTGCCAATGAGTGGAACCAAAGTAACATCATTGCCAAGATCCCAGGAGAAACCAATGGGCCCGTCACTATAATTAGTTCTCATTTAGATTCCGTCAACAACAAAGACAAGATGAATGGAAAAGCGCCGGGAGCGGACGACGGCGGGAGTGGTTGCGTCAATCTTCTGGAGGCATTTCGGGCCCTGCTTGCTAATGGTTTCAAGCCGAAAACGCCGGTGGAGTTCCATTGGTAATACTTGAGTAGTTTGAATTCTTACAAGCGTAAAGCTAATATCTTTTTGTTAGGTACTCCGCAGAGGAACCTGGAAGTTACGGGTCACAGACTGTCGCCAAGTACTATAAATCTCAAGGAATAGAGGTGAAGGCTATGATGCAAGTCGTCATGACAGCATAGTGCGTCGATTCTCCGCGTCTTCAAAGAGTCGACGCAAAGCTAACCGGATGTATGTCGTTTAGCGTGAAGCCTGGGACGCGCGAGGTCATTGCCCTAATGCCCGTAGGCTGCGATCTCAAACTTGAAAATATAAACGGCAGCTTACCATGCACTGGCACTTTATGTAGGATTACACTGACCGTGACCTTAACACATTCCTCACTCTGGTCATCGGCAACTACTCCAGTCTTCCTCACATTTACAGCAACCCTGTAAGCCTCATATACCCATCCACACTTACCCGCTAATCATTGTTACACTATAACAGTGTGGGCCTTTTTGCTCTGACCATACCAGTTGGACTTTGTTGGGCTACCCCGCCTCCATGACACTTGAGGGGTCCTTAGACGAAGCTAATCCGTTCAGGCATACGGACTTCGATACCACATCCGTAGACGGATTCTCGTGGAGCCACGCATTTGAGTTCACTAAAATTGCGGTCGGATTTGTTTACGAGCTTAGTATGTAATTGGAGCTGTTCAGGATTGGCTCAACAGGTAGCACGAGCAATCAGAGAGTTCACGTAAATTGGTCGCAGACCAGGGAGAGGATCTCGTCTCAATCTGTAACAGTTGTCATTAGCTATGTGTTGAGAGCCAGAATTCATCGCGTTTTTCTTCTTTTCAACACAGGTCATATCATGACGGACGTGATATGTTGCGAAACGATGACCTGTAGCTCCATGTCCGTACGAGGCCGTCCGCTCTTCCTCAAATATATCTGAGTCGGGTCTTCATCTCGTCCAGCTTCCTTTAGTGAAAGGTATAGTCTGTTGATCATAACTGATGTGAAGCTGAGAGAGAGCGAGAGGGGAAAGTTATCAGTACGAACAATCATCAAAGTTTATACATACATCAGATCTGGTCTATAGGTTATATTTCAATTCCTTGAGATTAGCTCGACGACAGAAATGACGTACATGGCATTGATAAGTTTCAAACCAACCTGGAGCGTTCTGGTTAAACCGTCACAAGTGATCAAACTTTGTCTGGACTTACTCGAGCCACTTGGTTGAAGAGAAGCCAAACAAGGGTGGAGGAAAAGATCGCCATGAAGTAGATGGTCCCATCGCGCTGGATGACTCTCAGCCACGGCTTAGCACGGTATTGTCGAGCAGCGGTGAATGTTGTAATAAGTGTTGCGATGAATACGAAAGCATCAAAGCTGAGGGCCAGAGATAGATAGACGGTGTCGTATTTCAAGCTACATTAATGACTTATCAGCCGTTGTCAATGACAATAACGGTATTTCACGTACACTGACGATGTAGGCGTTAATACGCAGACTGCGCGCTCAATCAGCGACTGTGGTGTTTTCAGAATGAATGTTATCCCTCTTACCTTGCAATGCGTTGGAGTCGGCGAGTTTTGACGTGTCTAGGCCCGGTGGAGCGGCTGGGGGAGCAATCAGAAGTTTTGCATATTGTGACATATATAGTTGACGCACGGGAACCACTCCCTCCTCTAGACATGATATAGAAGGCAAGACCAAGCTGTGCCAGAACGTGCAGAGAGAAGACGAGTGCAAGGTAGATGTTTTTTCTTGTGAGAACATAGACCCTGGATAAATAGGCTGGTGTGAGGGGTAGGGAATTTACAGATCGAAATGATTCCGAACCTCAAGGCGAGAAAGATTTCAGCAATCGTAAATATCAAGACGGTGAACACAAACTCCGTAATCGCAAATCGATCGCATCTGCCGTGTGGATTAAGATGTCTAATTTTTGAGGTGCTTGAAAAAAAAGACTTGCATCTAAGCCTCATTAATACTATATATATGGTTCCGATGTTCGAGTTCTGCTTACAGAGGATGTCCATGCTGGAAGATAGTAGGCTGCCAACGTAACGCTGAGCATTCGTGTATGTATTTCTCGATTTACACGCACAGATCATGATTATTGTGGATAAGGACAGACTGATGTATCGATTCTGTTTGTATGTTGAGCAGGGTATGTGATGGTCACATTCAACTTGGGTAGCTTACAAGGAAGAACAGCACCGAAGCTAACCAACCTCTTCAGAGAGTGCGTGTACGCGATAAAGCTACAAAAGAATTATACCTAGAGTCTTTCCGCTTTTCCAGGCAAATTCGATCTGCATCACATTAGCTTCGGTAACCGTCCAGAAACAGACATTATCCCACCTCTTCTGGTAGGGTTAAAACATAATCATACACCAGAAGCGCATATGCGGCTATGTAGTACATCTAGTCAAGGACCTTCATCAGATGATAGATCGACGTATTTCAGAGTAACAGGACCTTGAGGGACAGACTTTGAAAATAAATCTTTGAGTTAAATTGAAACAAGCTACAATTGACAACTTACATATCGGATACCTGGCCTTCAACCTGTAGAGGGTCCATGGTTAGCTTGATTCGTGACAGTGTAGGATAGTGGCCGAAGAGAGGGAGACATTGGCAAAGGTGGGATTCCTATAGTTATACATCTGAATCAAGGAATGATGAGCCGTAGTCCAACAAACACCAATTCATCACCAAACCGTCTCTAACAGTACAAATGAATTCAAAACTCGTAAGAAAGCGATGACACTCTGATGGCCAAAGCGAGATGCCACGAGAAAGAAGTTATGACGCCCTCATCATGTCAACCTCATGATTCCGAATGTTGACAACCATCCGGGGTTCGAACAGTATTCCCCACTCACAGAAGGATATCTGCTTGAGTATTTGTTCATACTCGGCGTTGTTGTCGGATCGTAGGCTACGGCGAACGTATTTCCCTTTTCAGAATACTACACGAATGTTGTTGATTCAGACTTCATAAGCAATGCAGATGAGCGAGAGACAAGTCTGGCGATTCGAATTCGAGCACTTCATCATTGGATTCAGGATACCGAGAAGGACATCTGCAGAGCTTGAACAATGCAATAGAATTACATGAACAGAGATTTTAAGAAGTCCTGGGTCAGAGAAGCTTGCGTGGGCCTAAAACCGAGCTTTATAATGACTGAGGAGACGCTAGGTTTAGAGCAACAAAAAATATGAGTATCTTGCAACTCACGCCAGTGGACATGAAGGAGGCAACTTCACACGACCCTAGCGGTTGTGGTGGTTCGATAACAAAACTTGTTCCGGCCCGGGTATGCATGGTGATGATTCATCCATCACAACTTAGCGGGCGACGATAACTGACAGGCGACAACTGGCTATCTACTATCACAACCACATACATAAAAAGAGGACAAAGTTACTTTAGGACTGCCCTAGATCTGCTTGTACATGCTACTGAGTACCAATCTTACCCGGTCGTTGGGCGTTCTCTCAATGTGACCTTTACACAGGCGATGCTGTTCTCATATCTGGCTCACAGGAAGGCCTGGTATGTTCCATTTTCACCTTTTCGATGACGTACGATTGATTTTGCCTCGTACATGAAGCACAAAAAAGCAGAATGAGCGTAACAATCGTATCAGCCAACTCCCATCGCACTATAAGCAGCCTATTGGACGAAAGGACGCCAACATACTAGCGCAGCCTGTTTCATCACTAGTCAAAGGGGTCCAGGCTGGCGAGCTGGATCCAAGCGACATTTTGACAGCCTATGGAAAGCAAGCTATACGTGCCCATGCTCAAACCAACTGCTTGACCGAAATCATGATTCTGTCCGCAGAAACATGGGCGAAAGACTGTAACAAGAAAGGTCCCCTTGCTGGTGTCCCAGTTAGCCTTAAGGATGTAAGTGATTAGATACTCAAGTGGAGTACGTCATCCTCATGATCAACACTTGCTCTGACTCAGACTGTTGGCATCGCTGGATGGGACTCTTGCATCGGATACTCAGCATGGGTAGGGAAACCTATGCAGAAAGACTCTAGTCTTGTTCGCCTCCTGCGTGATGCTGGGGCTGTTCCCTACGTCAAGACGAACATTCCAATTACGCTGATGAGTTTTGAATCATGGTCGGACCTATTCGGTAGAACAACGAACCCCCACAAGGCGACCCACACATGTGGTGGATCTACCGGCGGCGAGGCCGCACTTCTTGCTTTTGGTGGCTCCAGAATTGGAGTCGGGACAGACGTTGCAGGTTCCGTTCGTATTCCAGCCCACTACTCTGGTATCTATAGCATAAAAGCATCTGTTGGGCGCTTTCCCAGAACAGGGAATTCGACTGGTATTCCGGGACAGGAGGGTGTTCCTCCAGTATACTCGCCTATGGCACGCACCTTGGAGGACCTTGGGACATTCTGGAGAGCGGTTGTTAGCATGAAGCCTTGGGAATACGATTATTCAGTAAGGCGCCACACTAGTGGTCTTCAAATTTACCTTGCTGATCTTGGGTCAGTGTCTCGTGATGCCTTGGGATAATAGCCTTTGGGAAACTGAGTATACTCAGTTCAAGTGGGGAGTCATATGGGATGATGGTGCGTTAGTCAAGGCTCTTTCAAGTGCACGTCTTTTTAACATTTTGGCTAGGTGTAATCACACCCTCCCCGGCTTGTAAACGTGCCTTACAGACAGTCGTTGATGTCCTTCGAAAAAATGGCCATGAAGTAGTTGATATGTGCGTCTTCTGGTTCTGCGTTGGCCACTGTTGATGTTTTCCTTTTGCAGACACCCACCAAGCCCTTACGAGGGATTAAAGATTGCTACACAGCTACTAATTGCTGACGGAGGTGTGATATCACTATTCCTGTTTCGTTGACGCTAACCGCTTCACAGGACGAACGGCTGTCCACCCTATTCGTTCTGGAGAATCCAACGATGCAGGAATTGCTCAAGCCGTGCGCCTTACGTCCCTTCCCCGCTGGGTAAAGCGCCTATACGTGTGGTATGTTCGATATATCAGGCGTGATGAGTTATACGCTGGCGTTCTTGATGGGTTCCATGAGAGGAACGTTTACGACTACTGGCCCCTTGTCGCACAGCGTGAGGATTATCGGAGACGTTGGTTTGAGATGTTCCAGGAGGAGAAATTGGATTATGTGCTAACAGTACCAAATGCCTTGCCCGCTATCCCTCACAACGGAATGAAAGATGGGTTAAAGTCTTGGGGGTACACCGTGCTGTTTAACCTCGTAAGCCTTCATTTCGTCGCGAGTTCGATAATATCTAATGCTTTCTTTATAGCTTGATTATTCTGCTGGAGTGCTTCCGGTGACTCACGTCAACGCCCTCAAGGACGAACTCCCATCTACCTTCAAACCAAGAAACAGCATGGAGAAATCTGTTTATAAGATGTATGATGCGAAAGCAATGGATGGGCTTCCCGTGGGCGTACAAGTCGTAGGAAAGCGCCTTGAAGAAGAGAAGGTTCTCCGCGGAATGGAGTATGTCGAGAATTGCCTAGCAAAGGACGGCATTGCTTACGAACCTCTCACTATATGATTCTGTGCGATTCTGGGCAAGCCAAGAACAGCGTGTATAAGGATGATCTCGAGGCACTGTACTTTTAGTATTTTAGGACTTCTGAGGAATCGTTTTTGGACTATCATGCCAAACGTTCTTTACCCCCTGTTTCCACACAGCCATCTCTTTCTCCAATGACACGACGCCTTCTCGAACATCCTTTCCTGCCTGTCCACCTTCGTTCCACGCCCCAAACCCAATAAGCAATTCGTTGCGCGCGCGTAACATTGTCTCCAGCGCCAACTTTAGCCGCGGCGGCCCCGAGGGGGGATAAAGTAAAGCGGCTTCTGCCGGCGTTGGAGCTTGTCGTGGTGATGGCTCATCGACAGCTAGGAGTTTTCCGAGTTCTGCGAGGGCGATACCGCGGACGGGGTGACCATATTGAAGGAGGGCTGAGAGACCCGTGTTCGAGCGCGTCGTCGCCCTGATAGCGTCATCTAGAGCATCTTGAGTTAAGGGCGGGGCAAGGGAGTCGATGAGGAGTGACTGGTGCAGACGCGATAGTGCAAGGAGGGGATGGGAAGAGGGTGTTAGCCCCGAGGATATCAAGATCGGAATAAGATTCGTCGTGAGCTGTTGTGCTTTCGCTGGATCTGATGGAGTCGCCGTGGGATTAGAGCTGGGCGAAGCGATAATTGGAATGTTCTGACCTTTGAATTGGAGAGCGGTTGCCTTGTCCAGGCCTTCTTGGCCAACACGGACAGCATCAACGATGGCATCGGTGTTCTTTAGAACAGCTCTACACTTTGAACACTGAGACAAGCTGCTGTCTAACAGCAACCGTCAAAAGTCGGCAAAGAATTCACGACATTGAAAATACCTTCTGTGGGAATTGGACATGTTCCTCCACATTTTTTCGGGCAGAATACAGATTCCCGAGGATCGACTTCGGATTTAACGCACAGGGCGCATAGGCACTCAAAGTTGTACGTCTCTTGCAGTGATTTTTTTCGTTCGCCTTTTGGGAGGGTCGTATCAATATATGACGTCAAAATCTGTCACGATCATTCAGGCAACGATAAGGAAGACAGGTAATATGTGCTTACCTCTTCGCCGGGCTCAATGTTTCGCAGGGCGATGACTTGCATTAACGGCTCTTGGGTGGCCGGGGAGTCAGACGAACGGGGAAACACGACAACAGCATTAGGTTCGCAGGAGTGATTGATGAGGGCGACAATGGGGGACACTGACGCTCCAATCGGCGTCAAAGTCGGCGTTGTGACGGAAAATGTATTCGTGATAAACTATATAATAGTTCAGTGCGGATCAGAGACAGCAAAACGTGGACTAACCCGAGATATGATATCAACCAAGTCTTTGGGAGAGTTAAGCTCAAAACTGCTTAACTCCTCCGGAGAAGATACTCCCAGATAGCGCACGAGCGCATGTGAAAGATGAGTGTGTAATTCGAAGGAAGAAGACTGGAGGGATGTCCTATCTGCACGGATGATCAGGTAATACAACAATAACTTTGCACCGAACATACGTGACTGTAGCTCGTCAATGGTTTTAGTCTGGGAAAAAGATCAGTCAATGGGCATGGAGAGAAGGACAAGACTGACCCAATGACTTCGAAGACCTTTTTTTTGACGCATCCACATGAGACGACCCAAACATCTGACCGCGTCACTGGGCAAAGCCATATCGGGAGAAGGCGCGGCCTTGGACCATTCTTGGAGCGCTGAACATTCGCGTTTGTGCATCGCCCAATCTCGATTTTGACATTGCTGTACAGGGATTATAGGATGGCTGTGGATGTTCAATAAATCAAGGACCTACAGGATCACAGTACCACACTGTTTGACATGTTGTACACCTCTTGAGCCCGCCCGCAGGAGGTGGCCCAAAGCAGTTAGAACAATACACGTCCAGATATTGATTTGACAAGACTGCAATGTGAGGCTGTGTTACCAGCAAAGTTTCGCCTGATTCCATTTAGATCGCGTTGGTGCACGAAGACATCATACATACCAGGGTTACAGCGAGCCTTGCTCCACAGACCTCTACCAGAAGTGGTTATCCGGATACCAATGTTCGGAGGCAAGGTATATATGTTTTCATCTAGATCTCTGGCGTTCTGGCCTTCGGCAAAGGAAGGCTGCAAAGATGGTGTACTTGAGGAGGATTGAGGTGAAGTGGTCGATTGTACATACGATTTGAGTTCCTTGGCTTGACGTGAAGTTCGAAGGCTTGCGAAAGACGACATCGTAAGTATGGAAAAGTTGCTTCCTTCTGTTAGCAGAAGTCAAGTATTCAACTTTTGTATGTTCAACACTTTTTATAGAACCGGCAAACGCCGAAATTTTCTTTTGGACCGGAGGTTCCGGTGACGCAGCTTACTACTTACTCTCCAATTGACCGTTTGTCGTGACTTGAACCGCTCGTCTCCAGCTGCTCATTATGCTCCATAAAATTCTAAGATTAATTGTCAAGTTCCAATCACAACCTCTGCCTCAAATAACTATCAAGTCGCCTATAGCTACATACTCCCAATATATCTTGTTAAAGAAAGCAAAAACTTTAAATATTGATATCGATACCACGTGTCATTAAATTTGTTCGGAGATTCAGAAGCCTCTCCGAGCCCCTTCGACTGTGCATCAACTGTGCATGTGCCTGTGACCTTCCTAGGACTGTTACATGCAAGCCTGAAATGGGAAATAGAGAGCAGGGAACATGCCACGAGCCCCGTTATTCTCAACCATCCTTGCTGTCGAGCGCCGTTCGCAGTGAACGATAATATGGCTCTAGGACGGCGCAATTACTCTCTCTTCGTCGTGGTCTTTCTCCTTGGCGGGCTTTATTACTTTATCGCCGCAGGAGAGACCGAGAAATATCTGAGCTTATCACGCGAGAGACTGGTTAACACTTTGCAACACCATAAGAAGCCCTTCAACGACGTATCTTTGACCTCTATCGAGACAACAATACCTGGCGGCGAGATTGTATATGGATACAGCCTACTGGACCGCCTATACCTTAGGCAGGGCACTTTCTATATCGTAACCTCCCAGCCGTCGACTTTCCCACCAAGGAGACACATCATTTCGCGTCCATTGGATATGGGACCAGATAAGGACCTAGAGCCTACGGATCAGGTATGTCTGTGATACGAAATCTCGACCTAATATTTCTGATGCGTCTTTCCAGGAACTACAGATCATCAACCCAGCAGCAGCCAAGAAGATTATTGGAAACGAGGCGATTGTCATTGAGGGGTTTTCACTGATTGCGTATGACACTGAGCAATTCATGAATGTAGGCCCAGCCAATTATTCTGGTTATAATTGGCGTTGACTTCACACGTCACATTTAGCATTTCTACCATTGGTGGGGAGAGATTCTTCTCGGAGCCTGGCGTGTATACTCCGCATTCACCCGTGATTCAGAATCCGCGTCTTTCGTATCTCGCATCTTACTGCCGGTAAGAAAGAAAAGAATTTGCCGAGAATCCCACTTACTCCACCTCTGCAGCACATTTTTAGCCACGAGTGGAGAGATACCCCGGGGCTCAATGCTGGTCTCACGCGTGCCACTTTCCCTTCGACTAGCATCGAGAATTCAAATCACTGGGATGACCTGGCTATTCTCGACAAGACCTTTGTATTTGAACGAGCCATAATAGTTAGCAGGGTCGCAGCCCATACCCAGTGCGTGTACAACCCTCCTATGTCCAAATCGTTGCTCATGCCCATGTCCCCCCTCCAGCGAGTTTTCGAAATCATGGCACAAGATGATCTCTTCAACGATGGCTGTGAATGTCTCCAGTACCTTCTGGGAACCTATCAGGCAAACCGCAGTGCAAAATATTCTCGGTTACATGCCACGACTTGATGGACGTGGTATCATCACTTCTCCCGCAAGAGCAGTTTCCGACATGCCATTTGTCACGTATATCGTACGACAAGGTGGTAGGAGACGGCTCGCAGAGTCAGACCACGACGACCTCGTGAAGGCATTGAAAGAATTGGAGTGGACCGGAATTTGTCAGGTTTACGTCGCGCATATGGAGAAGATGACCTTGGCGCAACAGGTGGAAATCATGGCGCGTTCAACGGTCAGTCCGTATATCACGAAACGTTGATATCGTAGCAGCCACGCTAAGACATCCTCCTCCTGTTTCGCAGGTCCTTATCGGCGTTCACGGGAATGGATTAACGGTATGACCATCGTTTTACTAAATGGGTGCTCTTAATCTAACCTTTGTGTCTTGAAGCATCAATTATGGATGCCCCCGTCATCACGGTCCGCCGTAGTGGAAATTCTCGCGCCTGAAAGTGTGTTTGATGCATTTGGATGACAGACAGGGATTTCTGCTGACAGCCGTCCCCTACTAGGCTATATCCACGACTACGAAATCCTCGCTCGAAACTTGGGACATAAGGTACGCTCTGTCCACTGTCACCATTGGGAAATTTGAACTGACAGCATTTGAACGAAGCATTACGCTGTCTGGAATGATACGCTCAAGTCGTTTCCACCAGGAAAATGGTACGAGGTATGATCTCGTCATTACTTTTTTTTTTGTCTCGATGGAACTAAATTTCTGGACATTGGCAGGGGGTCAAATACACGCCCGATTTCCACAGTCGTAAGTCCTCCAGCAACTGATGGCGTTGGCATGCTCTGAATATTTCTCTTTTCAGAATCTATACCAGTCCATGCACCCACAGTCACAAATCTGATCCGCGAGCTTCTGAAGGACAGGAAGCAATCGATATTCAACTTCTAGATAGTTCGCATTCTTTATAATGTATAGTAGTAATTATAATACCGAATGCCTACGTTGTAGAAGATAGCGCTGGGTGACTGGAGTTAGAGAGACAGAGGTGAATTTGGCGCAAGCAAATCCAAGTTTGGAACCCACCCACCCACCCCCTCCCCTAACCCCTCAAACTAGCTAAATCGTTGACGCTGGGAAAAATTAAATACCACATCCGTAAAAGGATTTTCGTCGTTCCACACATTTGAATCTACGAAAATTGCAGTTTGGCTTGTCTACGTAGTGTTAACTGGGAGCCGTTCAGCATTGGTCCAACAGGTAGCACTAGCAACCAGAGAGTTCACGTAAATTGGGCGCAGACCAGAGGAGGGGATCTCAGTTACGAAACGATGATCTGTAGCTCCATGTCCGTGTCGGGTCTTGATATCCTTTAGCGAAAGTATAGTCTGTTGATTATAACTGACATGAAGCTGGGAGAGAGCGAGAGGGGGAAAATCGTTAGTACGAACAATCACCAAAGTTTATATAATACATACATCAGATCTTGCCTACAGGCTAAGTGTTCAATTCCTTGATACAAACTCGACAGATGAGAGGACATACATGACATTGATAAGCTCCAAACCAACCTGAAGTGTTCTGGTTAAATCATCACAAGTGATTGAACATTGCATTGACTTACTCAAGCCACTTGGTTGAAGGGAAACCAAACCACTTCAGTCACCCCCTACATCCATGCAATGTATTCAGTTTAATTCCATGTCTAAACCCCAATGAATATCAGGTTGGCAGTTGTTGCAGGGCAATTGTTGGCAGCTGTTTTTTGTCAATTGTTGTTGCATCAGT
>JABAJS010000282.1:0-15355 GCA_018221635.1 Tephrocybe sp. 10521TJB
GGACCCGAGGCCACCGTAGCCGAGGAGCGCAACAACGCCTTCCCCATACCATACACACTGCACAACTGACTCCAGATGTGGCTTGGTGGCCCCGATTCGATGTCAGTCGGGAAGAGCCGCGAGGAACCTCCGTTGATTTGCAACGCCCTACTGTTGTATTGGCTCGCGCAGGTGTTGTTCCTTGCGATTCAAGCGGCAGTCTTTGGCAGGAAGTTATCTGATCTAAGAGCATCTTTGGAAAAATATCTGCCCGCAGAACCGGATTCGCAAATGTAAATTCTTGGTTGCTATTCTGTTAATTCTAAATCGAATGTTAAGACCATCTCATGGTGTTCAAGAGAACATCATTACTGGACGATTGATGGACAGAGTGGCCTGTACGATTTGATCACCCCCATCCGCGCTGGTTCATTTCCCTTTGGGACCATCGTCAACGGTGCCTCGCACTCATTCTAGAACTCAACAAAGTTTATTCCCACCTGCAAATTGCTGAGCGTGAGACTCAGGGTGCATTGTATTTTCTCATTTAACGATTCCTTGTTCTAAAAAAACAACACACTTCGATAAGACGATCTAGTACAAGGGGATACAGATTGGGATCAAAGGAAAGCATGCCATATGCACGATCCCGGGTCGAGGAGCGCCAACAAAGTGTTGGCTCAGACGTGTTCGATGTTCTCATTCTGGCTTGACTTGTATTCATTCTCTGATCTGACAAAAACGCCTCTTAATTGTTGACGGCGCTACCTTCTTTTTTGTTTGAATTCCACTTATTGTAGTATCACAAATAACGTATAACACATTTTGCCTATGAACTACATACACCAATACCACGTTCTACAGCATCAATCATCCAGAGGTGTTTCATATCGTCCGTGTTTTTACTACCTATGGTGCACAATTCACTGATATTGCACCAGATGTTTTTTGACAATAGGACGGCGACAGTATCATGCCCCTGATTCCTCTTGGCCTGTCCCCTAATCGATTGATAGGCATCCCCGAATCGTCGCATGCCATATAACTACTTTTCCCTGTGTAGTGCGGATATTGCTACTCGAAGCTCGATAGGAAACGACTCGGATATACACCAGAATATTACTGTGCAGTGTTCGTTGTCCGACATGCCCTCCGTTCTAAAAGTGGCTGCAGTGGCTCAATCTAACGGACAATGCCCTAGACAATCTGGGAAACCCTGGTCACCTCATGAAATTCGTCGTAAATCATGAGGACGAAGAACCTTGGGGTTACAAAATTTTCAATGCCTTCCTTACCAAGTTGGAGCGGATTTACAGATTGGATTCCAATAATCGTTGCAATGTTGTATCCATTGCCCTCCCCACATCACGCCTTTTGTTTCGCAGCAATCTTCTAAATCCGATCTTCCCAAATAACTTGCAAACCATGTTCTGGTCACGATGGGTTCATTATACTTCAAGTTGGGAGTTGAGAAGAATCAAAGGTCGACGCACTCAAAAATGGCCCTAATAGACACCAAATGACCCTAATAGACGCCAGTTAATCCGATAACCTAGAATCTGCGTTGAAAGTCTATATAGTTAGTAATGAGTTTATGAATAATTACCGTAAAGGAGATGAATACGAGCTTCACTCTATCCTTTGCAAACACGCCTCACGGGTCTGGTCTCCAATACGCAGGCTAGGCAATAACATCCTGTCGTCATTATGATATAGATCTTCATACACATTTCTTCCACGCTAACTCCTCCTCGGATGTTGTGCAAAGATCAGGAAGAACGCAGATTCATGCGGTCCGTTATGTATATCAGATTCGGTGTTGGCGATGATGGTAAGGAGCAGACCGCGTTCAAGATTAACAACAACAATTACAGCTTGACAATGCTCAGTCACGACATAGATCAACTTGAAGCCATCATGCTTGTACGTTGAACTTATTCTCTGATATACCCTTTTCTCTACATAGGATCAGCGTGTGCATTCATTGAGCTCAGAGATATCGGGGATGCCTGACTTCGACTTCGTTTGCTTAGCCCTGAAGCAATACTAACTAGGCATGTTTCAAAGGTCATAACTGCGGCAAGTAGCGTGTTTATATCTCGAACAGTAAGTAATTCTCCATTTCATTCTCATTACAAACAAACAGAGATTCAAGAAAAGCAGTAGTTAACGCTGGGTTAACGCCAACCTTTTGTCAATCAAGGCGGAGCGAGGCATCTTGTTTTAGCGCCTTTTCCCTTCTTAAGCAACCGTCAAAAATCGTCGGTGGTGCTCGTGTGCCCCAAAAGAAACTAGGCTTTCTCGTTCACTAGAACAATCACGCAAGTACTCACGATATACCTGGAAGTACGTATTCAATATTCAATATTCAATCCTTGACCTACCTATTGTGCTTCATCAAGAGCTTCAACAGAATTACACCATTTTCCCTTTCAACCTGGTGCCCTTGGTGACACATTCCGGTCCTTCGTTCGAGATATTGTTCAAGCTTCGTGCGTTTTATCTTTGTATTAATGACGCATCCCCAGATATGATTTCTGCACTGCGGCTAGCTAGTAGCAATGGATCTTGGATAATCTATTGTCCTGTCCACTTTGTGAGTTACCTACCGTTCGATAATGGGTAACAGCCTACTCAATGTAATTGTATATTCGAGATATGGCTACACGATGCCTGGGACTGCACACCACGGAATAGCTCTACCTCATCATCAAACGACGTGAGAGATCTTATGCGACCCGAGAGCTCAGAAGATCCAACTACAAGGGGCTATAAACAATTGGTCGGAGCGCTCACAAGTTATGTAGGTCCCAATAGTACGTCCATGTGATTCCTAGATGTCTACTGATGTATCGTTAACCCAAGCTAGTACATATCAGTGTCATTCCCGGCGAAAGGTCAAAAGAAATGTTGGCAAATCGATCCATTCAGGATATGAGAGCTAAGCACACATAAGCACCTCATGAAAGTGACGCATAAGCACCTTTCAGAGGTTCTTGGGTATGAGATTAACATGAGAATGTTAAGCGCCAAGGCTTGTCATTTCTTCGCTTAAAACCGAGGCGGCATGAAAGTGCAACGCCTACGTGGATGGCGTGTCCAGCCGCGATTTCGCCGAGAGCCAGACCGGACCTTTACCCACCCACATTTTAGCTTCAAAACAAAGGCTCTGCTGCATAATTATACGTAAGTTCCATTAAAAGGTGGTTATATCATGACTGTTTGATCTCCCTTGTACATTAGGATTCTAAAGATGGGTCGTAAGGCGAGGAAGATAACAAGACACGATGTCCCTGAAAAATGTCGCTCCCAGTAGTATCCCAATGTGGCAGGTTGTAGACGTCGTCGTCCCTGACCTACATATAAACCGACTTTTATTCACGAAGCAGGGTATGGGCGTTGTGTTAGTACGGTTTTTCTGCTGCATGGATTTATTTCTTTATCAGGTCACTTGGCCGCGTCGTCGGTCCATGGTAGGCGTGAAAAGATCGGGAGGGGCCTAATAAAAGGACACTTGAAGCTTCCCTTGTATGCGCTAGGCTACTCCATAAACCCTAAGAATGGCTTCAACCCCGTCTTTGGGCCAGACATATATGCTCTAGTAAACCCTTCAATTATTAAACCATTTTCAAATCTAACCCTTCTTACCTCTAGTATTGGACCTTTGGTATGCGATTTTGACCTCCCGCTGGGCTCCTTCCCCGCTGAATAAGCATTCAGTTTATCGGGACAGTATTAAATTGGGGTCTCTTCGGAATCGTTGGACTTCAAGCGTGTACGTGGTATAGTTCTTTACGCTTGTATATTCAACTTTCCTAACTACTGTCCAGATAATTATTTCTTCAACTTCAAAGACCCTCTTTGGATTCGAGCTTTAGGTGAGCAATGCATTGTTGAGGGGTCACTGTCTTCAATCACCCTACATAGTTGCCACTACCCTATGCATTGACATTTTGCAAACCATCGTCGCGACACATATGGTCTGGCACACCCTCATCTTGGGCTACGGCGACCCGGCAGTAATTTTCACTCCACCTCGGACGTCATACGCAGTGCCGATTCTTGGCGGCATTGGTAGGTCTCTTTGATTCGTTAGGAAAGACTTAAACCTAACCTTTGGATTCCTAGTTGCCGCTGTCGTGCAGTTGTTCTGTGCTTGGTAGGGTCGATATTCTATTAAATTTTCTGTTCGTCTGTCCGATTCATCGTCTAGGCGTATTTACGCGCTAAAGAGAACGAAATTTGTGCGCTGCACATGCGCCTTCATTGTCATGGTCAGCCCCTTCATTATTGAATAAGCCATTTCAATTGAAATATTACGGCAGCTTGCGTCGGCCCAATGTATCAGTTCGATCGTTACTGGAATTCAGGTGCACTGCATGTCTAGTCTTGGAGAGAAAGACACTGAATTAGAGCAATAGTGGGCCATACTGGGTCCAGTCAAAGCTGCTCACATAAAAGCGGGAACTTTGGTGAGAAGGCAGCTTCTATCATCACGATACACCTTCTGATTATGTTTAGGTGTGGCTGGTAGGATCCGCCGTCTGCGACATTACAATTTCTACTGCTATGACCTATGTGGTCAGCGAGTGATCCTATGAGTATTCAACGCTTACTGACCTACGTTTATCTTTTGCAGCTTTATACTGTGAAAACGCCTCACATGTTTACGCGAACGAACAACTTGATAGATCGACTGATATTTCAAGTCGTTCAAAGTGGATCACTGACAGCATTGGGGGCTATTGCTGATATGATCCTCTTTGTCCTGTATTCGGAAAATTATCTGCATATCTGTTTGTAAGTGAACGTGTCATCTCAAGCTTCCAATACATTTATCAAGAAGAAAAACAGTGCAATCTTTCTAGGAAAATTGTTTGTCTTTATGCAAATTCGCACTTGCGCACTTGCCAGTACAATCTCTGATGAGGTCGACAGGTACTCGAATGTACTTTTGGCTAATCTCAACGGCAGACAAACAAACTTCATCGATGCCACTCATACTACCTATGGAGACAACCTTACTGTCTCTGCGATTAGTTCAAATCATGTGGTACGTCTTGGTGGCATTCAACGTTTAATCATTTATTTCATGCCTTCTTCTTTAGCACATTAGTACGTTACGACAAGTAACGACTGACATCGACCTGGAATTGAAGCCACGTACTCGCGTATGAGGGTGGACTACTTTCTAGTTTCATATTGATACTGCGATGAAAATAATTATTTCTTGTTGCAACGATATGTGTTGGTTCCGATTTGACCTCATTAGCACATGCCGCACACCTCTCGGTTGCCTCCTGAGTCTGACGTATGTGCTTAGGGCCGGCCAATTCGGAGACTGGACGGCTTGAGAAGCAGCCCCGGTTGTCACGGCTTTTCATCGTGGATCT
The DNA here is from genome assembly GCA_018221635.1 of Tephrocybe sp. 10521TJB. Classification (NCBI taxonomy): domain Eukaryota; kingdom Fungi; phylum Basidiomycota; class Agaricomycetes; order Agaricales; family Lyophyllaceae; genus Tephrocybe; species Tephrocybe sp. 10521TJB. Next base: position 5,373 of record JABAJS010000282.1, read on the forward strand.
TTTCTTGAAGGCGCAGGACGAGAACGCGAGTACCAATTCTACTTGTCGCAACACCCTCGAAAATTAATTGACCCTCTGCGCTCGGGCGCGTGTACTGGACGCTCGGAAGTATCTCTGGGGTAAGAATCCAAGTTCCTGATTGAACTGGACTCACTCTAGACATTCATCACCGAAGCTTTATTCTCAATTCTGTCTGGAGCATTTATCATAGGAAGTCTTTCTACGCGTCGGCAAGGCCACTTTATCAAACACTCGAAATCTGATATATGAATCCTATGATGCAGTTGCCCACACAAAGTTTCGCCTACTGACAGAATAAACGCCCATCTGACTTGCGCGCGCATGGCAGTGGTTGTCAGTGGTGGCTATATACTATGCCTCTTATGTGCATCCATCAAAAATCTGATCGGCCTCGAAAACCACGCTGTGGACCTACAAAATCTGCTCACCAATCCTCATTTGGTAAATCATATACACCATATCATAAAAGAGACACAACGAATGTGAATCTAGGCGACACTTCAGAAAGCCCTGCTCAAACTCGAAATTGACTCTGTGCCAACCTTTCTTGCCATGTCATCAGACTACGTGATCGTTGGCGCCGGACTTACAGGGACCGCACTTGCGGTCAGGCTCTCCGAAAATCCTTCTGTCACTGTGACGATCCTAGAAGCGGGTTCCGCGCCATCTCATGACGATAATATTGACACTCCTGGTAAGTCTTGACTCGAACTGTAATAATATGATCTGATCTGATTCCTGTTGTTTCTTTTTCCAGGAAATTTCATTAACAATCTTGGAAATCCAGCGCAAGATTGGGCATTCTTTACTACCCCGCAGGAACATCTGGGTGGTCGACCTGTGTTTCTTCCCAGGTACACTTGAATTTCAATTGCACAAATGAAAGGCTTATTTGCATCGATTTCAGAGGCAAGAATATTGGAGGCTCGAGTCTAGTAAGCAGTCTGAGCGCACCTGAAATTCTGTAGTGCTGATCTATGATCGGTCGATACAGCTCAATTTCATGCAATACAATCGGTTGGATCTCTACTTCATTCTACGATTGTCATGAATCTTACTTGTATGTGCATTCAGTGCTTCCGATGTCGAATACAACGGTAAGTCAACATGCGTCACCAATGTACATGATATTAATAACCTGGTGCATACCAGATATCGAGAAACTCGGTGTTCAGACCTGGTCCTGGGGCGATCTTGTACCATACTTCAAGAAGGTACTCTCCTTCAGGCACTGCTTTACGTAGACGCTAACCTTGAAGTTTGCAGTCGGAGAACTTGAAATACGACGAGCAGTACGCCGCAAAATACGGGTATAAGTTTGATTCAGAGTATCATGGAACCTCTGGTCCCTTGCAGACGCGAGTTCCTACTTACTTTAATCCTGCCACTTTGCCTTGGATCGAAACTGTCAAAGGGTTAGGTATCAAGCATAACCCCGACCCGGCGAGTTGGCTTTTTTTTTTTTTGTACCGCAAAACACGAGCTGAAGGCTCCAGTGTCACAGGCAGCCGGCGATATCACTGGCACATGGATCCAGCTCTGCACTGTGGATGATAAATCTATAAGGTCATCGGCCGCAAGTGTGACTGCTGTTGCTGAATGTTGTCATGAGTGCCTGTCGATGACTAACGAAGTTTCCTGTGATAGGCCTACTATGAACCAAATCAGTCACGTCCCAACTTGAAAGTTATCACTGGCGCACTTGCCACGAAGGTCTTGACATCCGGAAATGACATCATTGTAGCCACAGGCGTTGAATACCTCAAGGATGGTGTCCTGCAGACCATACACGCCACGAAGGAAGTCATCCTGAGCGCAGGCAGCTACAAGACACCGCAGATTTTGGAGTTATCAGGTCAGCTAGCTTCTGAAAGATCACACTATTACTCATGTTGCTACAGGTTTTGGTGATCCCGAGATCCTCAAGAAATTCGGCATCGATGTCGTCGTGGATTTGCCCGGCGTCGGCAACAATCTTCGTATGTTGATCGTCAACACATATGCCTAGTCACACTGATCGTCTCTCTAGAGGTTAATAAACCTGTTTAAATCTCCACCAGCATTTCTAACGCCCGATATCTAGGACCATTTCATGGTGAATTACACCGCAAAGCTGAAGCCAGGACTTGGACTTGAGACTTGGGCGAAGATGGAGGATCCTGCTTTTGCGCATAAACAGGTAGAAGATTTGTGAGTAGTCTATCTCATCGATTCATTCAGGCTCAAAACCCAATCATCCAGCAAGAAAAATGGTTCTGGATTTCTGGCCGGAACACCAGCTGCATATGCTTTTTTGCCATTAAAAGACTTTGACCATGATGGAAAGATAGCAGAGCTGGCCGATAAAATCTCGTTGCCCGATACACCGACATTCAGGCTTCAAAATGAATGGGTCAAAAATGACCGTGTGCCTTTCCTCGAGTACGTTGTCTCTGTCTTTTACTGATCACTCACCTTTACTGGTATTTTTTTTTTTTTATCAGACTTACTGGATACGATCGCTTCGTTCCCGGAACGCTCGTGGCCCCTGAACCTGGCGCTGAATACATGTCATCTACGGTTATCTCCCTCCACCCATTCAGCATAGGGTCTGTTCACATATCCTCCAACGACTCTAATACGCCGCCCGCGATTGACCACAACTACTTGGATAACGAATTTGATATCAAATTACTTATAGAGGGGTACAGACTCACAAGAAAGATCTTCAGCAGCGCCCCACTCAAAGATCTGATCCAAGAAGAAGTGTCTCCTGGCCCCAAGTTCCAGACCGATGAAGAGATCACCGAGTATATAAAGAAAGTTTTGGCAACCACCTTCCATCCCGTCGGAACGGCGAGCCTTTTGCCTCGTAAGGATGGAGGCGTCGTTGATGCACGATTGAAGGTGTACGGCACTACGAACCTCCGTGTGGTCAGTTTTATTTAATCATCAAAATCCAAAGAGACATCCTGCTAATTATGCGAGCCTAGGCCGACGCTTCTGTCATCCCGATTCAGATTGGTGCACATCCTCAAGCAACACTGTACGCCCTTGCGGAGAAGGTGTGTACCTAGCTCCAAGAATGCAGCTGGCCAAAATTGACCACTCGTTCAGCTGGCGGATATCATCAAAGAAGACGCTTTAACATAGTTTGTAAGATACAAAGGAACCAGGCTTTAGGGCCTAGAATGCGTCAGCTTCTGCTATCAATACGACTCCTTCATTTTTCGAATCATTTATTACAAGAGACAGGATCTTACCGTTTGCCGCTACCTCTCCATGAAGCGGCTATAACCAGACACCCATATGCATGGGAAGCATTTGGCAGGCACGGCGTGTTCAAAAATCATCCCTTGCGTTAGTGTGAGAACAAGTGAGCATGAGGGAGGACGTGCTTGTTGAACTCAGAACGACCGAGAAGTCGTCTACGAAGCGCTGAACGCGCTTAACTTGAGAGCGCACACAGAGTACTGCAGACCGCGATATATTCAGGGGCAACAACCTAACAGAACACAGTAAAAAGAGTCAACATGAAAACGGCCAAAAACTTCAAGTCGGATGCGCTTTGGATCGTGATCGCCACGAATAGTTCACGAAGGCGTGGCATGAAAAGAAGCGTAATGGCAGGTAGGGGTTTTGCGACAAAGTCCACTTTGTAAATCTAATGTATCACAACGTGTAATCTTCGCAATCCACGGTTCGCGTCCTAGCAGGGTCCTTGAAACACGAACCCGATATCCTCTGCAGCACGATGGACCTCGTCGAGACTTGACTCGAGCTTCGCACATCTCCCGAGAGTTCAGAGCAGCGGGCCCCGGTTAATCCACATTCCACCGGGGCGCGTGGGACAGGAGTTGCGGTGAGAGGAAGCCTGCCTCCGCAATGTGAAAATTTGAAAATTCGAGCTCAGTCGGATAACGAAATCGGGAAAACGGATGGGACAAATGAAACAATCCTTCGAGCGTTGGTACAAGAACTAGTGAGCATGAGGGAAGGCCATGCATATGCTCGTTGAACGACTTTATTGTTGCTGGGAAACCCGAAATCGAAAGGCAAGGTTCATGAAGAACGACATCTCATTAATCTAGTATCGTATCCAGGATGCTCATAAGATTTAATGTCTCAGATTTTGTGCAAACGCCTACAGAGGTGCGAAGTCTCCCAATTGGAAGCGAATCCCTCCAATCCAGACCCTGGAACGCAAGGATTCGCTTATGTGGCCGGTTGCTCTCGTAGAAAGCCTTGAGGATATCCAGGATGGGGATGAGATATCTTCTTGCACTCTCTCGTCCTCAATGACTCTCGTACTCTTCAATCTCAATCTCTCCACTCCCAATCTTCTGAACCAGATCGGTTACAGCTGAATCTGTAATCCTTTGCGTGACAGTGTTGAGGTCAGAGATGTCCAGGTTTTCGGGACCAAGTAGCATTGTTTAGGCGTTTATGGGCGCATCCAAAGGTCTACATGGCGCGGCGATGATTGATTTCACTTTCCGTCATAAAAATGTAGTTAGAGCAGACTTTTTCTAGAGAGAAAGGACCGTAAGTCTTTTTTGAAATTCGAAAAGACAGGATGTCGCGTTATCTTTCCGCCATAGCAATATAGATTCGAGAATACGTTGTAGTAGGCCTTTTGGAGAGAGAATGGCACATTTGAAATTTGAAAAGACAGAGCTACTGGTAAAAAAAAAAGAGCAAGATAAGAGAGAAATGGCGAGTAAAACATCGAAATTCAGCATGAAACTAGCAGTAATGAGGATGCCACTCGCTTGTCATGATGGAAGCTGAGAGGGAAAGGCGGAGTTCAAAGACCAATTTCTTCGCTTCAACTCTCACTCACGCTTTCGAAAAGTTGGACTGCACGATCGATCTCAGTGGCCATCGCGATTCTACCTTTAGTCCCTTCCTGCCTCAGAGTCTCGCCGCTGAACGAACATCCCATTTGCATATCTGCATTGACAGCATTAGATTTCGAGGCAAACGCGAAGGGTCTCAACGTCAGGGGAACGAGCTTCCAGACAGACATTGGAGGTGAGAAGATATCCTATGATAGAGCTCGTCGTGCAGTGATTCTTTGTGCTTGTGTCCTGTTACCCTCAAATCTTGCTCCTCAGGTGAGCAGACTGATCATATACATATTCTTACTGCATGCTGATGTCGTTTTTAGCGAGATAGGAGCGCTCGACAAGGTGAATGAACCTCTTAAGAAGGATCTGGCTCGTGATGGTTAAAGTTTGGTATGTACCGTTTGTCTTCTTCGTCGCTGACTACGCAATCATTTTACGGCAGGACTACATGGCTACAGGGATCATATACAAGCTGTGCCCACAGTCCAGTCCCTTCACATGGTCCAGTAGACCCCATCGAGAGCTATCACGCTACATCTCCGGCGAAGGCCTCTTTCTTGGATCCTTGTCAACTCAACATTTACGTGGAGGTTCATCGTTACCGTGGTCTCTAGATGCTGCAGGGTGGTATTGAGCCTTGAGCGAGACCCGTCTCGCCCACTTCATCCGCATCATCCTGCGCAAACTTTAAGTATCCCATGCCGACAGCCTCCTCAACAACCTCTTCATCTCTTGGCTCGCGAGCGCGGACCCCGAGGCCACAATAACCGAAGACCGCGATAACATTTTCTCCATCCTGTATGTGCTGTACAAATGGCTCCAGATGTGTCCTTGCGGTTCAGGATGGATCGGCTGTCTTTAGCGGCAAGTTGTCGAAGAGAAAGTTTTTCCTGTAGAACTAGATTCGCAGCTGTAGATTCTCTGCCGCTGCTCCGTCAAATTTCAACGGAATGTCACACCTATCTCATTGTCAATGAGTCGTTCAAGAGAGCATGATACTGGACGATTGATGGACAAGGTGGCCTGTCGCTGACTCATGGTCTGAAACTCACATTTCAACTGTGTATTCTTTACACCCACAAATTATTGGGCGTGAGAGGAAGAGGAGGAGGAGTGTATTATACTGGCGCGGTCCCATTCAGGAACAACCAGTTTACGGCATGACGACAAAGGTAAATAACTAACTACAACTATCTATGTAGAAATCCCGACGACGTGGGAACGTTCGTCTTTTCCCCTTCTGTTACCTATTACCACAGCCCGCGTCTGCAGTTCCTTCCCAACTCCACAACTCCACAAACATGTTTTTCTCGAAAACATGGAATCCAAAGGCCCTCATACGTGAGATATAAACTCATTTCCTACTAAACGTCAAAGCTGATTTATTGGGTGCAATAGCACGTTTTAGTACGTGACTGGCAGGAGCACAGGACTCGGTCTCTTGCTGGCCATCTTGCTGACGAAAAGGGGAGCACACGTATCTATTATCGCAAGAAACCAGAAAAAGCTCGACAATGCTCTTGCTGAGCTGGAGGTGACTGTGACCCTTGCTGCAACGCGTCGCGGAGAACTGACGAAACGTGCAAGAAAGTTTGAATGAGCCCAGAACAGAACCTCAAGGCGTATTCATTCTCTCTGAATACTGTGAAAGAGTCTGCCGACGTGTTACATGCAGTGTATGAGCCATACGACAGACAGGCTCCCGATGCGGTTTTTGCATGCGCAGGAGCTTCGAAACCCATGTTTTTCGTGGAAATGGAGGAGATCTTGGTGAATGGAATGATTTCTGGGTACTGGGTGCAGGCATGGACAACCTTTGTGAGTCCTCTTTAGCGTTCACATAGACATTATCGTGACGATATTTTCAGGCTGCCGCAAAACAACTGACTCGACAAGAACGTAAAGGAAATATCGTTTTCGTGTCATGCACACTTGGGTACATGTCCTTCGTTTAGTGGTCATCGTACTCTCCTACCGTCACGATCGTACCAGTAACACCGGCACCCCCGCTCGCAGATACACATGTGTTCTTCACCCTGCTCTTCAACCAATTTTGCTAACCCCTTCGCAAATTATACGCTCGACTCCCGATACTCTTCGCCTTACTCAACACTCAACAACATCGTTACGATAGATGTCCTTTGTATCCTTTTCAAAATACTATCAGCACCATACTACTCCCTCTCTTGAACACATCTTCGCTGCCGATCCTTCAACTAACGTCAAGTCAAACGCAAAAAACGCGCTCAGTCTTCCGAATGACCCTTGGCATCAAAGACCCTCCACCATACAGCCTCGCACCCAATTCCAAAAATCGAGATATCCCATGGCACGGATATCGCGGGCTTACCATGGAAGGTGCTATCTCCCCTACAGATGTCGGGTATCTTATTGGGGGAAAGACGAGTGGTGTAGATCTGATAGGATGCCGGGCATCTAAGGCGGTTGTTTTGGACTTGCTATTGGCTGATTTGGTAAGTCTCTGACATCTTTCGAGTATGCAGTTATCTGACATATGAGCGCTACAAGGTCCGCCCGCATCTTCCGGCACTGGCACGATTACCCAGAAAGTGGACGCTGATATATTCACTGGACCAGCATGGGATCTCGCTAAATACACTGTACGAGCGCTGCGAGGCCCATATGCAAGTGAAGCCGGGCACCTCTGGACATGCTGGTGCGCTCGTCGTCATTAAAGATGCCGGGGACGGCGTATTCGGGGCTTGGATGGGCAAAGAAGGTGTGCATGCCAGTCGGGGAAAGGGGTACTATGGTAGTGGAGAGAGGTTTGTATGACGCATCGATACGACGCGCCTACGCGTCTATCACATTACCAGATCATAGTTAGCTTAAAACTGTAAGATACGTAGGGTAAACTCCAAATACCTAAATAAAAGACGTTGTTCCCAAGTCAAAGAGGGGCCCAGCGGGCTCGCGAATAGACAATGGAAAGGTGTGGCACACGTTACATCGCTGGTAATGGACCAAGAGTCGAGACTCGGCAAACAGGCACCGGGACGGCATCGAAGTGGCTGTACACGGGCCGAATTCTGTACGATCAGATCTCAGGCTAAATCTGGAACACTGGCACGGACGGACGGACAAGACGCTAGACGTTCTCCTCCCCGTCGTTACCAGAATACCAAGCTCAATACGAGTCTTTGCGTATATATATCGAGCTCCGTAAGAGTCAAGGGGACTTTGAGTCACCAGAAAACCAAGGAAGCCCGAAGCAGTGGCGCGCCGCACTCATGCTGTGGGCCGTATTGTTTAGCCCAAGAAAAATGTACTATACTATTAGCCAGTTTAACATATGATACTAGACTAAAATTTACTTGGTCTGTTCGCCACGACCACGGTATAAAAAGGGTGGAAAAAGACGTAGCGAGGCAATTTATTCACGGACGAGATTCGGTACTCCCAGGGAGCGAGTTACCTAGATTTAAAGTATCATTTGAGTCCAACCTTACCTCGGAGCTTTAAAGACTGAAATAACGTCGTTGAACGCGCTCTATAGCCACATACAACCTAACATGCAAACAATAAAAATAATCTATATAACTACTCGTTGTGTAACGCGCGTTTGAATCTATTTGAGGCCCACGCACTCAAGAAGTTCTCTACTGTCTACTCAGTTTGTCTATGCGCTACGCGGGATCCACTACGTAAGTCTAAAGGAGGTCTTTCAGCATGATTACTGAAACCTCAACTCAGGGCTAACAATTTCCTCTTCCTTTTCTATCTAGTTTCTTACGGAAGTACGTTGGTAAGAAACTGCAGGTGTTCAAGTGGACGGGGAATAACGACTACGTTGCGCTCTGCGAGCCAGGGTTCATCTCCTTTGGTGGTGGGTATACAATGCGTCACCGAGAACAGATAAGAAGCATGCAAGAAAGTCTGAATAAGATATCAATTCTCTCTAAATAGCAGTGAAAGACTCTTCTGACATGTTGCGCGCAGTGTGCGATTAAGTGGGTTGAGGCAAACAATACTTAAAATTAAATACCATCCATGGTCGAAAGAGTTCGCAGACATTGTTCCTGTTTTTTTCTTGTCAGTTCTGGCTTTGTGTTAACAGATTAATTTGATAATAACTCCAAGAGCCAGAATATTTCAGTTTTTTATTCACCATAAATTAAGTCACTGGTGGCGTAGCACAAGCTCTGGACTTCTTTGCTTTGGGTTCGCTTAAACAGATTAAGGCACTATGTTCCCTAATCGTAAATCGCAAACAAAAACACGATTTGAAAGTACAAGGTAAATGAAAATAAATGTGTGATCAAGTGAAACAGACGGAACAGTCAGAAGGGTTAGAGTTGATAAAATCAAAAACATATATGAAGCCTGAGGGTGGAATGTATGATATGTGATTGCTCCTGGACAGCTGAGAGACTTTCCTAGATAGGTGAAACTTCAAGAACCATTGTCAAGTACTTCCTGGACTGCATAATGGCCGAGGTAACCCCAAGGTTCATGCCAGGTGACGTTTTGACTTTTGACAGCAGCGTAAATTTCTGGTATGCCCAATTTGCTGAAGATGCATGAAAGCAGTGGGGCAAGGTGATCATTTGAAGTCGTAGCGCCCTCTGACTGAGAGAACGTCCTGCTCCAGTAAATGTTGATATCCTGCCTAATGAATCAGATGCAGAGATAGAGACAGAACAGGTTACTGCTTACCATGAGATCCTCTATGAGGAAGTTAGCAACATCCAGTGGTGTTTGCAATTCCCCTTCGTAGGTCAGGATGTATGCTCTACTCTTTCCAATAAGCATATTCGCCTGGTCGTTGGCAGTAGAGATGTTGATCTGCAGAGTTTTGATACCTGTAATTATGGCTGCTTGGGTAGTTGAATCTAGCAGATGCGCGATTCAGTTGATTGCAATAATAAACGTCCAGGATAACGTACCCTGACCAGCCAGGTATATAGCGTCCATTAAATTGTCAAGAATGTCTGGGAGGCTAAAGTTTGCAACTGTGGCAACCGTACTCCTACAAAGAGAATTAAATACCATGACAAGTATAGATACTCTTGTGACGGACCTAGGATTAACAATGTGGTTGGTTGGCCCCGCGACTGGATTTGCGATGGACAACCTGGTAATGGAAGCCAGGGCCAATAGAACGATGGTGTT
>JABAJS010000283.1:0-15247 GCA_018221635.1 Tephrocybe sp. 10521TJB
CTTTATATTGTTTGGAACTGGACAAATCAGATTATGCTTGACTATGCAACTTTGAAATTGATTTCAACATCTTGGAAAAGACTAGTGGCAACATTGTCTTGGCTGTCTCTGAGGAATTGACAGCTCTTCTGGTAGCAGATGAGGAAATTGAGAACCAATGATAGGCCCTACATAGGTGGAACAGGGTCCCAACAGTCTTGCAGCACTCACAAGGAGGTGGAAAGGCAGATATTGATTGGGATTTCTGATGTGGAGGCAACCTTATGTTTCTAATATCAGTTAATAATATTATTAACACTAGCAGCTACCCATGCAGATGCACAGTAAGGTGTGAGAAAGTGCAGTTGCAAAGAGATAATAAAATTTTGTGACTAATTGTATTTCTTATATATGCATGACTTCATTGCAAACCCAAAGCCTCAGCAAGATACAAAGAACCTTCAGATGCCAGCATAGGGTGCTTATTCTGTTGATTAGGATTTATAAGGGGACTGCAACAATTTTCTTGTTGAGGAGTGTGTGGAGGAGTATGAGGTGAGCATTGTTGAGTGAAGCATTATTCAGGTGGAGGAGGAGGGCACATTGTTGAGAAGTGCAAGGTGAATGTTATTGAAAGGAGCACTGTTCGGGTGTCTGAGGATGACATGGGCAGCTTGGGCCAGGTGTTGCATTTTGTGTGCAAGAGTGGCTTGGTTCAGGTGTTGAACCTGGAGTCAGATTCTGTAAGTATGTGGGAGCACAATGTTGATTGGGTAGGTTACAAAGATTGTCAGGTATAGCTTTTGAAAAGAATCAGTCCAATTAAATAAAGGAGTACAGAAAAAGAAAAAGACAAACAGCCTGCTGTAGAGGGCTCTCTTGATTTGTGATGTTTCCAAATTGTTCCAACTGTTGTCTTTGCCAGCAGAGGCATAGTGCAGCCAATCTCCTATTTATGGGCTGAGATGCTATCCACTCATTAATAAAAATATATACATATATATATGAAGCATAAGTTTATGTGGTGGTGGTGTCACATTGTTCTGATCATTCTGAGTGAGCAGCAGGTTGAGCAATGGAAAAAGTGACTGCTGTTGAAAGGGTTTCAGAGTAATAAAGGGTTATAAGAACTCACATTCCACCCACATGGAGTTGGAGTTGTGTGCCCTGCATTGTCGTGTTGTGCAGCTGGACATGTTAATGACAGAACTTGAGCTTGTTGAAGTCATTCACACTCGCGGCATCATCGATGCTGCCTGAGGATTCAGTTACTTAATCCCAGTGAAAACTGACTCAGACTGCATTGGATTGAATCATGATGGATTGTGATGATCCTGAAAAGCCATCTAAAATTGTGACCCTGCCTGTTTCGATTGAGCAAGATCACGAATAATGCAGATATTATAGATACTAGAGCTCAGAGGTTCTGATAGATCAATCAATCACCAGTCACTGTGATTGTGTGTGCACATGAGTAACTTGTTGTGAGCACATGGTGCATGTCTTGGACGTCCTTGAACATCTCAGCCTGGCACTGTGACACAATGCCTTCTGGTGTGTTGTAAGTAGATACATGTTGTTTCAACATGTCGAGTGCCTCGACAACTTGTAATATTGAACGTAGCATGTTGTAAGTTTACCACGACATTCACAACATCCACAACTTGTACTATGGTGCCAAACGTGTGATGCACTTGTCCAAAGTGCCTTTCAAAGTCCAGTAATGTCGGCCGATGGATTGCACATTTGACAAAGAGCCGCCACCAAAAAAACATTCAGCCCATGCAACCATCTTTTGGTCCAATGCTGAATCAATTTCTTAACTCTGCCATGGCAAGTTCTGATGTAATAATGATGAGTAATATCTTGTTTGACACTCAATAATATTCTGTGTAGATCCCTCAAGAAAATGAGCATACTGGTGCTGGTGAACAACTTGATCATGATGATCCCATGAGCGATGTACATGTGTACCTCTACTTGTTGTAATATTGTCACTAACATAATTCACTGAACAACCAGGACTTGGATGATGAGATGGATGATAATGACAACAATTTTGCTGAGTCTCATTCCTTTTGCAACAGTGTCACTGTGTGCATTCAAAGCATCAAATTTTATTTGCTCTTGATCTTACCATATGACTAGGATTTTAGAACAGATGTAACTGGTGGAGGAATTAATGTGCATCTTTCCTCTGACAGCAGAGTCATGGTATGCATTCATTAAATTTCTTTATGTTAATCTTACTCGGTGATCAGGATCTTGGAGGAATTAATGCTGCACATCTTTCCTCAGATGACAGAGTCATGGTATGCATTCATTAAATTTCTTTATGTCAATCTTACCATGTAATCAGGATCTTGGAGAAAATAATTCAACTGAAGAAGAAACCACAATAGATGTGTGTTTTTACTCTGTCTCAATATTCAATGTGATTTTCTAAATGTGAAAGTCAGTCTGATGAGATTGCAATGCTAAATGCAAATTTGGACAACATTTTGATTCATGATGCAGAGGTGGATGTCTCACTTAACCATGGTCAAGAGAAGCAAATAGTATGTCATGTATTCTTATTGTAGCACTACATTGTCCTGGATAATAGATGGGCACACTAGAACTTTCTGACAGCAATGAAGCTGAAGACAGGCCTACAGTAAGTCCTTTTTTTCTTTTTGGTATCAATTGCAAATTGAGCTGTCAGATGGCGGAACAACAGGGAGATGCAGATAACCTTGACATCATTTCAGGAGATGGAATTCAAGAGGGACAAGGTATGGATAACCATGATACTGATTGCCCATTTGTTGAAGACAGTCATGGTGCCAGTGAAGAGGAAGAAGAACTTGGGAACTTGATCAACACTGATGAGAATAATCTTGCTGAACTCTATGAGAATGTCAGATGCACCGACATTGAGGTGGCTCTTGCCTATACAATCAAGCCTATTCTCCACCATGGGAGATCATATTGTTTATTGAAAAAAAATGTATGTAGCTCAATCTCATATGGGCATGGTGTAGGAAAATGATTAATGTAGAAGTCATATTTGCAGTCCTTGTAGCACCCTTAAGATAGATCTCCTCCTGCTTCTTCAACTGGTACTCCTTTATGTAGTTCTCAGCATTTTCAACAATGTGCCTGTGACCTGCATTGAGCAAACTACAAGTAAGTGACAGTGGTTTCCCCCACGAATACTGACTCACCCTGTAGTACAACTGCCTCACAACACATCGACCCCACAAGCACGCTCAATGTACAACCCGCATCAAACAGGCCAATAGCCAGTCATCCCCACTTCAGGGTGTTTGTGAATGCCACACAATGCCACAAATCAGACAATGCACATGATCCTGGAGTGCTACTGAAAGATACAGGCTTGAGCTTATTGTACAGGAATGACCACTGGACACCAAGGGCCTCACAGATAGAAGAAAGTGAGCAGCCGGTACAGCATGGTAGAGGGAAGAATGGGCAGAACTACCTCAGCATTGTTGGTCTCAAGTTGGGAGAAGGTGCAGCCAATTGCAGAAGTCAAATGACGTGGAGGGGACTGTCAGATAGGATGGGTATGGCATCCACACCCCCATTGCATCCTTTCGACACAAATCCCCTTTGAATATAAATCAATACATGTACTGTATGTAATAATAATATAATATAGGTATATTGGAACAAAACAGATTTATGCAACACTCTGACTTGTGAAAATTTCCACCTCTACATACTTAAGTGATCCTCGATTCGTATGAGTGACTGGGAATTGCCAAATTCTACTGACAGGTGGGAAATTGAACTGTGTTGATCTGGACTACTGTACACCCCTGTGCCCCAAATCTGTCATGTGCTTACCCAATTATCTGGCTTTTTGTGCCTGAATTGTTCAGTACATTCAGTGTCATTTTGATGCATAGATGAGGGGGTGGTCGCACCATGTGCGTCATTGAGTGAAGAAAGCAGGTGTGTCTGCCACAATTATGTCATAACAATAGCCAAGGCACTGAAACCACATGTTTGTGTTTCCCAATTCTCAACAGACAACACAACAATAGAGACAAGTCTTACCGCCACACCACCACCAATCCAAGAGAGATGGATTTGCCTTTAACATCTGCGGAACATCGTGAGGACCTTCTCCTAGCTCAGCAAAGTATTCTGGTCAAAGCACAACAGTCATACCTTGACATCCAAATGAGCATTGAGCCAAAGCTGCCCCCCCCTCTCTCGGGCGTCTAGTAAGCACATCATTTCCCCACAATATTATTTGACTGAAGCTCCTACTATCTTAGTGGCCTTCAATGGGCAAGCGGTCAACAAGCATTCACAGCAAGAATGCAAAGCTATTGAGTAGAGAAAGATCAGCATCGAATGAGGATCCCAGACCTGGGATTGTTGCTTAAACTGGATATGTGGGAGACATTTGCTCCTCTTTCTTATTTTGACACAGTATTTAAGGTCCCTGACATGTTCGGATTGGACACATTCATCGCTACGAACATGAGTGTGTTGAACGAGGAACAACATATTCATGCCATCAGCCACATGGAGCATGAGGTTCACGTTGCAGAATATCTCAATAGCATTGCTGTTGCTGCTGTCCAGTTCAATTTGGGCCACAATGCTGTACTCTTTTCAATCACTCATTATTGGTCCACTGAGAAACACAATCAAATGATTGGTATAGGTCTCTGGCATGCAAAGCCCAACCTTGTTCTTACTTGCCTTTCACCCAATAATAAATGTTATGTGGATCAGGATATATATTGGCCTGATGTTCTCGTTGTTAGAGAGATGTCAATATCATCTGGTCTGATGGATACCATGATAGAGGAGATGAATGTATGAAATTTCTTGATGCACTATTCCCAAGGTGTGATTTTTTATCTATGTTACTTTTTATGATTTGACATGTACATTGAAGGTGATTGAGTATACACAATTTCAATCAGCATGTACAAAGCATTGTGGTATGTCCATATCGTGGATCGACAAGGAAAGATCACTATTGGCCCTTTCTCCTATGAAAAACACATGAACAAGTTTATCACCCTGATCATCTGCTTGGTGTGTGGGAACGATTTGATGCTTAGCCTGGATCCAACAATGAAATGTAAGCCCTCTGAGGGCAAGGTAAGCTGTCTTTCATAGTTTCGAAGATTTTGTTAACATGTCAGTTTTACAGAATGAAAAAGAGGAAGATTTTTTTCTAACATATGTCAACAAAACCTTCAAGCCTGTCTTCAAAAAAGACCCATTGAATGTCACTGTGCCAGATGGAACCGTCGTCGCTGAGAAAATATTCACATTCGTTAATGAGACCGAGATGATGCAACGAGCCTTGGAAATGGACCGTGAAGCTCTCAAGAAGAACATCGCCACCAACATCAAACAAATCCTATGCAACGAAAGGTGATACATGGTGAAGGAAGAGCTTTTCAAGACACAAGGGCTCTTCGGCCATGGTACTCAGGTATGAAGTATAGAGTTAGGAGAGAAAGATGGAATCATCAAGGATTCATGGGTTCTCTCAGCTTGGAAGCGGACAGAAGAGCAAATCAATCCTACAGGCCCTCCCACTGTCCCCTTTCATTCCCGAGCTCGTTACATGGGGCAACACAGCCTCCACTTCTAAACTTTGAAGCCCAGATCTTTTCGATGTGAACAACTCTGATCATAATATTGCGGAGGCCTCAAAGGCAGAGAAGGCTCAAGCAAAGGTGGAGATGAGGGACAGGCATCATATTGTTACCAAGCCCATCAGAGTCAAATTATCTAAAGCAAAGTGTCTTATCGAACTAGTTGGGGCATTTCTTGATATGGCTAAAGGTCGGTCTGGTCATCGTATATTTAACCTAAACACTTATTGGATGTATGATCTAGCCATCAAGTTTTTGAGGGACAATCACTGCATGCATCGCGACATTTCCTTCGCAAACATTCTGCTCAGAGCAAAACCTATTCAGACCAGTGAATTTGATGTTATCTGTGGGACCAGTGAGATCAATAAAAAAGTTGGAAACATACGACTTAAGCTTGGGTGTCGACCTGGGATTCTCATTGACCTTGAGTATGCTGGGCCCATTTGAAATCTGAATACCTCTCCCAAAGGAGATGCAGGTGCAAACTCCAGTTCGACTACAGGAAGTGCCGTTCCCTCCTCTTCTGGGACCCATACCTCTTCGACCCCTTTATCTTCTATGGAACCCACAACTGTCAACCCTCCTTCTGGCGAGACCATCAATTCTCCATCTCTTAACATCAGTGTCTTCCCTCCTGTTGCTTCATTGACTTTGACTGAGGGCGACACATTGCCTGCAACACATAGCCAAACCCTTGAGGATGCCGGTTTCTTTCCCCTTGGCACAGCATCTGGTTATGTCCACAAAACATTACAACCACAGTCTATGCTCTTGTCAAACGTCTCCCTGCCCTCAATTTCCCATACAGAACCAAAGTTGGTACAACATGATACTTCACTGAGAGACAAACAGAGTGGACAGGGCATTTGTATGGTAGGTGTCAGTGAAATCTGCTTTCTTGATTTAGATTCTCATGCTCTATTTGAAGGGAATGGCACCATTTATGGCTGTACCACTTCTTCTACATGCATTGCCACACATGGTTGCATTTGATCTCAAAAGTTTGTTCTATGTGCTTATCTATGTTTGCACTCATTATGAAATGCTGGGCCTTGCCGCCATTCGTCTGAATGGTTTGATCATCAAGGGCAAGCAATATGCCCCCATCAGTGCATGGTTTCATGGGGATGGCTCTTTCACTGATCTAGGATGTGTTAAGTTGGGACAACTGCATTTCAATATGGAAAGACTTATCCTCGACTACATCTCTCTATTCTTCCGGCCTCTCCTGCCCTTTATTCAAAAGCTTTGATATGCCCTGTACCCTGATGTCTGTTCTATCAACAACAGTAATCAAATGCCACATATGATTTGGATGATGGAAGAGAAGAACATCCATCTCTGTGATGCTTGTGATGCCTTTATAACAATTTTACAGGATGTGATTGTGAATCTCAATGATGTCGATGAACTCCATGCAAACAAACAGCCAACAGACTCCCCAAAACCAATGAGTTCTGCCTCAAAACATTCACATCAGGACTATACACTGCAAACAGGTGGAAGTAAGAGAGCCAAGCAGGAGTATAAAGGTTCTTTATCTTAAAATTTATTGATCAGTAGTACTAATCAATTGCTGCAAGTAGCACAATGAGATCTCAACATGAAGCTTATGAAGATATCCTCCATCCATCCCCCATGCCCCCACCTCATTTGGTCACTTGTCTTTTTTTTCAATTTTCCTGTATCGTGACATGTACTTTTAGTCTTGTTTGAAGCCTGTATCACACATACTGTATCCTACATATACATTATTTTCTATGCATCCTTTCAGAGTACCATGTGATTGTGTTTAAGTCACAAATATTTGTCTAATATATCACAAACATTTGCCATGTCTTCTCTTGCCAAGACCACACACTGCAACCACATTCATATCGTCATGTCGAGCAATGGCTTGTTTGAGGCTGCTATGCTCAATGGCTTAGGCAGTGATCACTATGTGCTTGAAAATCCCATCAACGACTCAGATATAGATGGTGGCCATCTGACATCTGCTGACTATTTAGGGGATGTCGACTTGCGTGACTTGCATGAGGCTACTGCAATTGTGAGTCACTAGTTCCTCTCACATTCAATACACTCTTCTAGTAGACTGACACTTGCTTTGCAGAAGAAATTTCTTGGTGGTTCAAGCTTGTACCAAAGGCAGAACCCAAAAATATCTGGTGCACCTGTGAGCTGGACTGGCAATGCAAGGTACCCAATGGTACATATCACCCAGCTATCACAAACTTTCTGCTAAATTAAAGCCTTGCAGACTTTCCAGACCAGATCTTCTGAGGACTCGCTTTCATCAACAATATAGTCACTATCAAATGAGGTACTCTTATGGAAATGACTTGAGCTTGTTCTCAACCAACTGGCCACTGTCAAGAAGGAAAGGGATGAACTCAAAAATCAATTGACTGTGTCTTGGTATGTTTGCCAGTCACCTCTGGTTTGTGGATTCTGATATTGCATGGTTAGTGTCCGGCTAGAAACTATTGAGTATATAGAATGATCTTGTATCTCTTTTCCTGTCTTCTGAATTTGGTTTACTCTTCATAACAGACAGATGTCTAGTTTGCTCAAGCATCAGCAGCAGTTTTCACCTTTGCCCTTGCCTTCTGTACAATCTCTACTGGGCTCTTCGATATTCACTGCCTGCAACCTCAGCCCAAGTCCACCGTTGAGACGGGAAGACTATCCTGATGTTTGATTTTGGTATTGAAATGAATGGATAAATTTTCAAAGGGAGCAAAAGGGCACTGGTGACAGTCAAGATGGCACTCGGGGCAAGTCGAGAGCTTCCAAGGGCATCAATGTCATGTCTCTTTACATTGAAGATGAGGAGGGTTGCGCTGTCAATGGATTTACAGCATCGGCCATATGCGCTCACACATGCACCATATGAAATGCCATCGCCAATCGTAACTGCCACCCCACAACCTGGGGAAAGGCTAGCATCGAGGTTATCAAGCAGTATCATGAGGAGATGAAGTTTAAATTTCCTGTCCTCACTTTCTGTGAGAATGACTGGAAGGCAGATCAAATTGCAACTGATAACTATCCCTCTTGGTATGCTACAAAATTTGGGAAGAAGATGAAGGTGGAACATGATGGGAGTGATGCGGTTGATAGGGATCTCCTCAAATGATCCTGCTCTCCATTCAGTGAAGCAACTCAGACTCAGGAAGTCAAGTGTCATAAACTTGAGACAGTGATCCCCAAAGCTATAGAGGTGCATAATTGTTTTCATATTAGTGATGGCCAATGTGCTGATAATTCTTCTTAGCTTCACAACCCACTTAATGTGTTGATGCTTGACAGTGATGTCAGTCTGATCACCTCAAATGTCAAATGCTCCCTTAGTCCTATCGAAGGCCTATCATTATCTGCACCTGATAATCTGTCTCCACCTGCTCCCAATATGTCTTCCCATTCTCTTGCAAAACCAATACCCACTGCACCTGCACCTGCCCTTTCTGATCCTGTTCCCACTATCATGGTTACAATCCCTGCACCTGATCAAGATCTGCAACAAATTTCTTTGCCGCCAAAGCCAGTATCTCCCCCCATTTCAATAGATCCCATTCCCACCATCATGGTCACGATACCTACACCTGATCCAAAATGAATCTCATCGCCAAAGCCATTCTCTCCCCCCATTCCAATGATGTCACTGCCAACAATTCCCTCTGCTCATATTCCAGTGTTTTCTTCCCCGCTCATACCGCCCACACCTTCTCAGTCCCCTGCATTGCTTGCACCGCCCCCGCAGCTTGCATCACCCAAGTCTTCTCCACAGCTATTGCCTGCATTGTCCCCACAACTGGCACTGTCTTCACAACCAGCACCCCCTCTATCTGCATCACCTGTGCCTGTGCAACCTTCACCACTTGGACCATCCTCACAGCCAGCATCACCAACATCCACGCAAACTGCATTGCCTGCAATGCCCATGCAACCTGCACTGTGCTCACCATCACCACAGCCTGCATCA
Organism: Tephrocybe sp. 10521TJB; assembly: GCA_018221635.1. Lineage (NCBI taxonomy): Eukaryota > Fungi > Basidiomycota > Agaricomycetes > Agaricales > Lyophyllaceae > Tephrocybe > Tephrocybe sp. 10521TJB. The sequence continues at coordinate 9,604 of JABAJS010000283.1, forward strand.
CTAGCACCATCCTTGCAGCTCTTGTCAAACTCTGCCTTGCCCGAAGTCATGAAGAGTACCGGGAAAGCGAAGAAAAAGGGAACTGTATTGCACCCAAACAATTCAGGGACAGCAAGGTCAGTCTAATAAAGCTTCTCCAGTATCTCTGTGTTTTTAATATAGAATTCAGGAATCTTTGTGCAAAGGATTGGGCAGTGAAGAACCCAGGAGGATTGAATTTGGAATTTAAGGAATACTACGATAATCTTGTGCACGATGCAAAACAGGTGAATTTCATTAGTTGTATAGACTATTTAACACATCTGTTGACATGAACATGTTGTCAGGTGTACATAGAGCAGGTGAATATGTTGAAGAAAAAAAGTATGTATTTACATTCATGATACTCAACCTACTGGAATAGCTGATACATCTCATTCCAGAATAAGCACATACATGACATATGAGAATGCAATTTTGAACCCAAGTATTTTAGACATATTAATATAATATATTACAAAATATTTATGGAATTAAGTGAGAGAGATCGAGCTCAATCAAGACAAAATGAATACCATGAATCCAGACGAATCGAGGTAATATTGAGGTAGTTGAGAAACAATCAGGCAACATTGAATTAAGAATATTGAGGAAGGTCGAGAAAGATCAAAGATGACATTATGTTGAATTTTGTGACACAGTCAGATAAAAATCTGACTGCATTTGGCGGTTACTCAATGTTAGTTGATGTTCCATGAAATTTGATCTTAAAAGTGTTTCATTTTTCTAATAGTGTCTGTCTAAATCGAGAATGATGGATATCGATCTCAGAAATAGATCAAAATCAATCATGTTCATTTTAACTCAAGTGAATTTGTGCCGATTCTGACTGGGACTTAATGCTGGAATCATGTCAATAGGCCTGGAAGATGAATCCTAAGCAATAACATTAGTCATAAAAATGAATAAGGAACAAAGCTACCTGAATAAAGACATTGTCCTCAATGTCACAGTGCAATTCATTTTCAGATGTTCACAATTGTTGAGACTGTGATCTGCTTGGGTTACCCATACTCCAATGTTGCTGATCTTGGTCTCCTTCTTGGAAAAGTGTGTACATAGGATCTGTTGCATTCTGAGTACCATTAGACATGTGAGGAACACATCTTCATGGTCGATAAGGGCTGGAATTAGGTGCTGCATGAGCATTCCCTAAATAGCATCAGAGAACCATTCAAGAAATGATACAAAATATATCTTGATATAGTCATATTACATGAGCTAGATCATCTTTGTGATTAGTGGTGTTGGATGACAATCTGGCACATACACAATGCTCTGAGAATAGCCCAAGAATAGTTCTATACATGCTTAGTAAGCTTTGAGCATAGCCTGAGCATATATCTCTTATCCTTGAGAAATTACTAAAATACATATCTTACAGTATATAAACCAGTAGTTATTATCTACTTAATACAATCAGTTATTCCTACTAACTGCACAAGACCTGAACAATAAGTGGATAGATATAGGTAAATATTGATAGGTGGAGTTGGGGGATTTCATCCATAAATATCTTCTTGTTAAATAGACAACCAAGTAGTGACTTCATGGCAGTGTTGCACCTCATAGTCTATTAGATATGTTACATCCAGGTGAGCACATTGTTTACCCTGAGCTAGACTGACACCATATTCAGCCTGTTCCCACTTAACAACTTGATTACCAATGAAGGCCTCATATCATACATCTGCAAAGTTAAGTTTTATGTTATCTCTGTGCTCACATTGATCTCATCTGACATGGCCAATGATGCTCTTCATAGTAGTTTGTGATACATGTTAACCCTACTTGGCATAGGCTTTAGAAACAGATGGATCTATCATTATTATCTCATCCATGAGTTTGTAAATCATCAACCAAGTGGGGCTTACTAATGAACTTTTGAAACTTGTATAAATGGGCCATTGCAGTGCATGGCATGCCCGAGGTCTAAGATGCTATTGAAAATGAGTGCATGATGTATGCAAGTAATAACCAAGTAGGGGCAATATGGGGGCATTAAAGCAGCTGTACCAGGAGGAAGTGGACTTCAGAGAAAACTGTGGGACCTCATGGGGCCCAACGCAACAACAGATAGACTGGAGCAGGCTATGCCACAAGCTCTAAGTGTGTAGAGCTTTCTACCATGCCACTAATATTTTTGATTTCTAATGCAAATATGTACAAGCAATTACTTACATAAAGTACAATATTGAATTATTTCCTGTTCCTTCTTTCTTATTCTGTTAACATCCCAGCAAGGTGTTCATCACCTGAATTGCTTATGTAATGTAGTTGGAAATCAAAAGTTTACTGCACTTCACTTTACCACTCAACTCTACAAATGATATTGGTGCCAGTACCTTGACAGACAAGTCAGGAAGTTATATTGTGCCTCCTAATATTTAATTTTAATCATAATAGTGTTACATTATTGTTTTGGCATAGCTCATCTGGTTCATAAGAGCAATGCATTGGATTGTAGAGATAATGCCTTTTAAAATACTGAGCCACACCATACTGTTTTCAATTTCTAATACAAACATGCACAAGCAATTGTTACATAACTACCTATTTTTGAATAGCTACTCATGTAAAGTCCAATAGGAATTACTTCACTTCACTTCACTTCACTTACCACTTAACTCTACAAGTGGCATTGCTGCACTCAGCACCAGTACCTTGACAGACAAGTCAGAAAGTTATAGTATGCCCCCTAATATTTAATGTTAATTGTGACAGTGTTACATTATTGTATTGGCATAGTTTGTCTGGTTCATAAGAGCAATGTAGTTCATGAGAGCAATGCATTGGATTGTAGAGATAACACATTTTAAAATACTGAGCCATGCCATAATGTTTTCAATTTCTAATGCAAACATGTGCAAGCAATTGTTATATAATTACTAATTTTTGAACAGCTACTTACATAAAGTCCAATATGAATTACTTGGCTTCACTTCACTTTGCTTTACTTATACCATTCAACTCTACAAATGACATTACTACACTTAGCACCAATACCTTAACAGACTAGTTCCTCTAGTTCATGAGAGCAATGCATTGTATTGTATATTTACATGACCTTAAAATACTAAGCCACCTGGTAGAGATAAAAATTATAATGCAGGATATTCAAGTCATACAGTGACAGCAGTGCAATATACATGGGAAAAAATGCATGCACATGCCATTCAACCAAATTTGACCAATTTAAGTCACATGGCTTCATTTTTTGGGGACAAAATTGCCCCACCAAATTAGCGAGGAAAACCTCAATCTAAGTAAACTTAGACCTCGGAACAGGTTCGTCAGTCACTTTAAATATACCGTTTTACACGGTCTGAGCGTTTGGGATTCTACAACTCATCTAGAGTGCGGCAGTTTCGAACATTACGAAAGGCCTCGCTGCTGAATGGGCCTCGCTTGGCATCAGGGTGAAAGCCATTTCGAATACGGTACGTCCAACCTCGAAGTAACATGAATTTTCGACAAGTTGGCACCGATTCACGTTTCGCATGGACAAGAAGGTCCGCGATTACCAGGCTAGTGCTATCCCACTCAAGCGGTTCGCTTAGGTCTGTGTATAATATATTTCTTTTGATAGTTGTTCATGTTCTGCTCTAGCCGCATGAGATAGCAGGCCAGGCTCTTCTCCTTCTCTCCGAGCACGCTACCTATATGACTGGCTGAGAGTACTTCGTCGATGGGTACGATTGACTCCTTCGTATCATATTCTTTGCTGATTTCGTCTATATACTAGTGGCCAGATCATTTGGTAAATTATCGATGATTCAGTGACTTGAATACGGACATGTGGATTTCGTTCTCGATATCGACCCCTTGACTCCTCACAACATTGAACGTGTATTATGTAGCAGCCTTTGTATTACATGACAGAAGACAGACAATTTGTGACCAATTGAAGGTATCAGCGCGAGTGCTCGTGAGCTTCGAGAATCGAATACACTGACCGACATAGGAACATAAAATCTATCAATTTTGAGCGGTATTTGGTACATACGATACGGTTATAAAACGACACCCCGGAAGAAAAGAAATTTGTATTTCATAAGTTGAGCATTAAGCATAGATAGTGCTCCTCCATGACCTCGCAGAGCCCATTTTATTTCCTAGAGTTTGAGGAGAAAAAAGGCCATCCCCCTCTCAGTCAGGCGTTGCATAGAGGAAGATAGTATGACGATTAAGATAGCAGGCATGAAAAGCGGGAAAGGCGTAGCGTGCTCCTTAACCCGTTTTGCGGCTACTACGCCAATTCGCCCATGCCTAACGCGTTTCGTGGCGGTGATGGTGACTCTGATGGGAATCCAATGACATGAGCGCGATATTAGATAGAAAGTGGTGGTCGACAGGTTCTTCGTTAAGGTGCTGCGTCGGAAGTCTACCGTGACATATCGGGCATATGTCTGTGGATGTCGATGAGCCGGCACCGGAAAAGGATGTGAGCGAGCACGTATGTTCGTGGATGTGTCCATAAGCGATAGGGTCTGTCCATGGGTTCAAAGGAGCCTGAAGAGAACGAATGTCAGATCGGGCGTCAATAGATATGATGTATCGGGAATATCCACCTCTGAATCTTCGGACGCTGACTCGGTGATAACTCGTTCGTCGTATCCACTTAACCAAGGCGGGTATTCCACTCTATACGCCCCAGTCGTCGGGAGAGTTCTCACGTCTTTGGCTTTCGATCCTAGCTCCTTCATTGCGCGCGAGGAGGGTGAAAGATGGCCCCACAGCCTGTCGGGTGGATTGATAGGCGTGTCCACGGATGCGGCGTACATCGTAACAGCAGAGGGCGGGCGGGCCTGATCGTCGCGCGCGACAAGCAATGAACGAGGGGCAGATGGCGCCACGAGGCGAGTGGGGTCGGGAGCAGGGTCGAGATGGCGTGGAGTGCCTGGCGGGCATGAGGCATGACGGCGTAGGAGTGCACTGCTAGGATCTGCCCCTACAGAGGTGTAGTTCTGAGTATCCGGTGACGGCAACTCAAGCTCGTTGGAATCGGTAGGATCTACGGCAGATGATTTCGATTTCGCCGAGATGGTGGTCATCGCGATTCGATCGTAAACGGACTTGTCCGAGGCCCAGTATGGTGTTGAAAGCACGCGGCAGAGGACGTGTAAATAATGCGAGATCGTGTTCTGTGGCGAGTTACGAGAAAGGTCGCCAGTAGAGAAAATCAAGAAAGTCACAGCTCGAAAGACGGTGGGTGGGGAGAACAAGAGAAACCCCTATGCCTCATGGCCGATTTCCAGACAAGACATCGCTTGCAGACAACGTGGCCAACCAAATATCTGAGATAAAATGAATGATTGCCGATCTACTATCGGAGTTCAGGATCTCGGTCAACCCCGGCAGTCGGTCAAGAGTATTTTTCGTGTTGAAAAAAAGGCTTTCACCTACAAATGGCTATTATATCCGAAAGAGATCATGTTGGTGTATGTATAGAACAAAAATGGTCTGACTGAGGGCTGTAAGAAGACGGGCATAGTCCATTTATGTTCTCTTTTGGTGACATCATGCCGATTTGATAAGCTTCCTAAATGGTGATACCGAGTATCATGACTGCCATTGCTCCGATAATGTGTACAGCGCATCCTAA
>JABAJS010000284.1:0-15240 GCA_018221635.1 Tephrocybe sp. 10521TJB
CCTGGGCAAAAAGTTGAGAGTTGAGACTGCACCTGCATCAAAACTTGTGATCTGCACCTGCAACTTGTATAAACAGCAAAAAAGACACTCATATAATAAGGCATCAGCTCCCTGAATGTGATTTCCAATCCTTGAAGATTATTTTTGATCTGCACAGCCAATATCAGTGCGATGATCCTGACAACCATTTTACACATACCCAGTACAGCTCAGTATGGTTGACCAGAGCTACGCAGTTCAGCTACTTGGCGGCTCATCTTTTGGCTGCATTGTTGCTGAAGTCAATAATAACTTAATTTTCGAGCACCATGGCTCCATTAAAGTCAAATGTATTTCATTAAATACTATACAAGCACAGATACCTAACAAAGAAAGACAGGTGTTGGGTGAGGGCTTCACGCATGCATCCCAGCAACTGATGCCGACATCTCACATTCCCTCACTCTCCCTCACTTGTTCCCTTTTCACAGTTGCACAAGGGGCCCTCCTCGTTTAGGTCCATGTGAGGCACATGCAAAGGTTGGAAATGGTTCAAGAGCACATGATTTGGTTGGGGGCTGGGAAGGGGGAGTTGGTACATGGTGGGTGACTGTGTTTTAGGGCTTTGGATTATGTTCAAGGTACCTCAGAGTTGTGAATGTGAGCTCTCTGGCATGATCGCCTAGTTTTACAGAAACACTTACATGTAATGATGTGATTAGGTGCAAGTGGAGGTGGTGGGGTGCACCATGGTGGATTTATGGTAAGTCAGCAGCCTAAGGATTTTAAAGTAGTCTCAACTTTATATATGGATAACAAAATGGGCTTAAGCTTAAGTTTTATGGAAAGCATAGTTGTCAATTTGTGGTTTTCACCCCTGCTTACTCAATGCTCAGCATTTGGATTTGATCCGGCCAGTTCAAAATCTACCTCCAATCCACCTCATTTGTTTCTTCCAGTTCAAAAATTGTCTGTATTGTTAGTAAATATATAGAGCACAACATTTGAAGCACCTTACCAGAGGTGCTGACCTAGGTGATCAATCTTTGCATTCATTTTTGTGTAATGTTGCATTGGATGAGGCTGTAAATTTGTCAACCCAATATATCTGCCATGGAGTGTACATTTTACATTCTTTCTGGTAGGATCAGATGTTCTCAAAACTAGACATTTGCATTCAGCAAGAGCTGCACCGACGACACAGCCAAAAGTTGAGCCAGCAGTAGCCAAACTGCGTAGCTCTGAGTCCAAGCCATCATGGTAAATTGAACCGCATAGCTCTGGCCTACTGTATACCAGATGGACTCGAGATATCAGGCTGGGTAATTATGTGACACTGTTTTGCATGCTGCTAGACCTACAGATTATGCAGAGGTTGCAAGGGAAGATATTGGCACATGGGTATCAAATCAATGTTGACCTTACATAATGACATGATCAGATACTGTGTACTGCATGGATAAGGCAGCATTTGGCATGTTGTCAACATCTGAGGGGGCCTTGACAAAACCGCACTTACAGGGAGTCAGTGCTATGCCCTGTACCCAACCATGATTGTGATCTCTAGCTCCTTTTCATTAACCCTCTCAACCTACATATGATCTCGATGGCATACCACACATCCATCACAGAGCCTCCTTTAAGGTGGAGTCAAGAAGCCAAGCAGCTTGCAATAAGCCTCCCAAATAAAGAGCAGTCAGTCAATATCTCAAGCTCTTGTCTCTTGTGACTTTTCTGATCAGTTGTCAACAGTGATATCAGTTGGTAGTCTCAAGACTACCTGATAATCATCAGAACCTAAGTCTCAGATTGGCCCAGTAAGTATGGGCCCTAAGCCTACTGAACACTAGTATCTGGGAGGGTGATGTATCACTTTTTGATGGTTGTCGTGAATGAGTGATACATCACCCTCAACAGCTTGTCGATAAAATATGATGTATCACTTTACCGCTAGCGTTTTAATGTCCTATTCGAACTGGCATTGTTGCGTACCTTCCCCCTGCCCCATACCTTTCAATGCATATATACTGAAACTGAGCACACCCATCCCACCATCAGATCATGATTGTTGAGACTGCCAGCCATGCCATCAGTCCCTCATTCAGAATGTCCCGATCAGCCACAAAAGAGATCTGCATTGATTTACATTTAATATGACACGTCAATATTTCTCCACATGATACATTTATTATAGCGACGCATCCCCTCCCACCCTCGTCACTGGCAATGGCTCCTGTGATGTACTTAATGACCCCGTGTCCCCCTGTATGCCAAAGAACACGAGAATTGATGGAACCTCTGCCCAGGCCCTCTCAAAGTCTTCTCGAAGCTGCCTTCTCAAACTTGCTTGGCATATGGCATATGCCTTTTTACCTTCCAGCCCCTCACTCACCTCAATCAGCTTCTCGCTCCGCTCCATCCATTGATCTGCCTCCCATGACAGGAACTGTAAAATCCGCCTCATTTCTTCCTGAAGCAGCTCGATCTCTTCTGCATATCTTGTTGCTCATGCTCGTGCATGACACCATTCAATCTTGAGGGCTGTTTGATTGTCAATTAACTGCTGCAAACAATAACTGACTTGACTCACCCTCATTCAGCCTCGGGTCATCATCCTTGTTCTCTGTCGTTGGATAGTGGAACCAGATCCACGATATCATCTGCTTGCCCTCACTGTCCCCAACCAATCCCTTGGACAATGAGTGTAGATCCATCATTGCCAATGGCCATAGAGTAGCCTTCCATGATGAAGGGACATTCAGACCTGGCTCCACTCACACCATTGCATCGCGTGCAATGCAATATTTGTCTGCTGCTCGGTGGAGAGAATGTGTTGCCATCTCGATGACTGAATTGGTGTGTGTATTCCCCTTGACTCCACAAGTGTACTTGTCCTTGTACTTGTATAGGTACGACTGTAAACGTAGCATGTGTCGACAATCGTCGAGGCTGTTGTGAGCTTGCCCCTGCCTCAGGAGCCACTCATACATGCAAAGTTGGGAGGAAACTATAATCTTGACCACTGCCAATGCCGAAGGTAACCACAGCTGAATATCATATGCCCTTGTTGCTGCAACCCCCTCCGACATACCCTGCTGCAACTCTTTTGCTCTTTGCCTCGCAGCCTCGGGCATGAACAGCGTCTGAATGTCAACCCACGCCATGATCTTTCTATGGAGCTGATTTGAACGCTTGAGGAGGTCTGAGAGTTGCTTCATGGTGGGATGGGACCCAAGATCTGTGGTATCTGCTGCCAGCTTTCGTCTAGATTGATATGTGAGTCTTCATCTCTGGTCATAATAAAAAATGAACTTACTGTTCCTCCTCTAAAACTAAGCCATTTGCAATCATGACTGAAGCATGCACTGGCTCAGGTGTATTGCCTGCACCCCCATCTGCCGTCGTTTTTGCTACATGCTCCTGAGCCAACCTCTCCACCTCCTGAGCCAACCTCAACCAAGCTCCATGCTCCAACATAGCTGGATAATCATTGTAAGTGTATCTCATCTTGTAGGAGCACATCGCCGACTTACCCTTTGACGTATACTCATATGGATTAGCAACCGTTGTGTCATGTTGCCACCCACCTGCCTGCCATGCATTCTTAGGATTGCATTCCCAATGTTCAACATCCAGGCTCCAGTCAGCGATCACATCTCTTGGGATCACTGATTCAAATTCCTCCAGTGCATCTGCGTGTTCACGACACCCCTTCGCAGCCTCTTGGATCTTCTTGAACATGTGCTCCCCTGTTTATAAAACCATTAATACCACGATCTGAATGTATTATTGTCATTACTCACCAAATTGAACTTTTTTTTTCCAGTTCCAATCATTGAAATGATCATTGAGCATGTCGCGTCAGGAACCAGGGCCCATCTCCTTCGTACTCTGAGCTACTGGATTAATATTAGCCCAACCATGCTCAGGTGCTTCTCCATCAGTCCGACCTATGCCCTTCGTCAAGTGAAAGGAGTAGTTCAAGTTACATTCCTTTATGTGAGCAGACAGGTGGAACTTGGAAACCAGGAACATCAGGTCCTGGATAGAATTTGACATATGAAGCTCGTGCGGGTAAGACATCATTCGCTCTCAAAAGTGTACGCTCCATTGACATATGATATCATAGGAGACAATCACAATCTTGATCTCCATGTCTCGCAGGCTGGAAAGAACTAAGTAATCCATATTAATGTATCTGGATTTCAAAAAAATCAGACATATTGTATGCTGTTGTTGAAAAAAAACTCACTTCTCCCCCAGCTGCAAATCTCCAACCGCATTTGGGCACTTCATGTCATGCCTAGCACAGTCCACAGTGCCTGTGCCCAACGCTGCAAGTCCGCAAGCTTCCTTGTCTGGCTTATTGACCGCATCATGCGACACACATGTACTTTTCTTCGAGAGAAAATATAAGCACTAGTGCAGACATCTCAAAAGTGACGTACCAGTTGCTTCTGCTGCCAGTTCGCTTTGATATGCAACTTGTATGCTCTTTCTTCGACAAAGAAGGCCCAGCCCCCAGCTAGGCTTGGGTCATGTTCCTCCGATGAGGTGATCTTGTGCTTGAGACGAAAATTCATGTCTATGCCAAGAAAGAGTGCATAAAGCCACCTGCAACCAAGAGATCAATACCAGAATAATTAGAAGTTGTGAGCCCTACCTCTTGTCCTCTGGTGCCAGCTTCCACTCAGGTGGCAGGTTGATACGAGGATGTGGGCATGCTGGACAGAGGACTGCACATTCTCCAGGCTTCATGGCACAAATACCACCAGGTTCATGGCCGTGCCCTGACCTCTTGAGCATTTTCAGGTTGTGCCACTGACGTGTTGCATGCACAAACTCTTCCTATTGGTCCTAAAGGAAGGTCAGAGATGAACTCTCCGCTAACAACATGATGTCAAAAAACTTACTCAAGGCCTCATTGTTCCAGTGTTATCTGTACCACGGCAGACACTCAAAATGTACTCATAAGCCAAACACTTCGAACAGTGGTGGGATAGAGTCACGCATGAAGCAGCTGCTGAGGAAAGGGAATCCATTTCTCACATTTGCAGAACTGGAGTGCGACTTCATGGATTTGTAGCACATCAACAATGATGAACTTCTCGCAGTTGAAGTGAGAAGAGAAACACTCTTCGCCCGGTGGATGATTGAGCTGGATTTTCAATCCGAGCTCCCTTAAAGGCAAACGTTAAAAATAATATCCTTCCCATTTCTATAAATTACTTTAAGTATGATAGTGCAGTGTAATGTGAGTGAAAAGCTTTACCTCTGTTCAATGCAAGGGAAGGCTTCGATGATCCTCCAAAATACATTTTTGGCAAAGAATTTCACTGTAAAAACAGTCTGTACATCAATATATTGGAGGATCCACGCCATGACAGCGACAACTTGAAGATGAAGATGACCCCCTCCCATCCAATTGAAGGAATTCGTCCAGAAAATGCTCTCGCTCTTCCAACCATTCCTTCATGGGATCATCCTAATGAATTAATCAGCAAACAATTGATGATTAGAAGAGAAATGTATGTACCGAGGCGGTGCATACGCGTGCATTCTGTACTTCATGCTCAGCTTCCCAGTTGTCAAAATAGCCATCTTGCATGAAAGCATACTGCTCAACCTGATCCAGAACCACAGGCAGAGGCTGCAGAGGCTGTCTCCCATTGCCAGAATGGGTGCCGAGAGAGCCATACCCTTGGATTGTGCCCATAGACTGTTTTGTGGTATTGCCTGTGCGATGTATGACAGTGTTGAGGTGATGTATCTTGCATGTCTGTGTGGCATGGACCGATGAGGAAGAGGATGGTATCTCATAATCGTTGACAACAACATCAACCTTGCATTTCTTGTTGCCAGTCACAGTGCGCCATCCAAGGAACATATTGGTAATATCATACAATTGGATTTTCTGAAATTCCAGACTCCATTGATCTGTGGCAACAACTAATCAATCAAGTCATATCAGCCTGAGAAATGGATTTTCACATACATAAAGGGGCACCGCTTTGCCGCAACTCCTTCATCTGCCACATGCTTCTCTCAAAAACTGGTGAGTGACCAGTTACAACACCAATCCTGACCTTACCAGGTTTCCAGACCTTAGCCACCATACAAATACCATTCAATCATTCACGTATTGTCAGGCTCATGCTCAAGGGATTGTAATTGGCCTTGAAGGTGAGTGATGGCTTGTATTTGTGGCATTTTCTGACCAACCAATAGATGGCACATATGCAGTCCCTGGTTGTGTATGCAATGATTGTATTCATTGGCACCAAGGTAAGGCCACTTACGCATCATTTGCACATCTTTCTCAGTTGCCCACATCTTTCACAGCTGCTCACATTCGCCATGCCCTTCATCTAGCTAAAGGCCAAGCATACAACCACATACAAAATAGACACGGTGTTGGCATGCAAACAGGCGAATGACTTGTGTGTACAGTCTCCTTAAATTTAAAGAATCTGCAGTACATGAAATATGACATGGCATGCCAATTTCACTCACATAGTACTGGAGTTACAGCTAGTTAGATTGATCGTTCATAAGCCTGTGAAGTTTCCTTTGCATGACGAGTGCCTTGAGGGTGTATGCGACGTGAAGCAAGAGATGTGATGGAACCTGGCACCAATGCCCCTGACAATGATCAAGCAACTTGTAAATTGAGGCACCCGCTAAGCGAGAGTTATGTATATAGTTTCACCGAGGCAATTGGAAATTAGGGAGCTGATAGTGTTGCCCTTGCTTACATTGCTGACAGCAGATATTAGGCAAGGAACAAGGGATACCCGCATGATGGTCATGATGGTTGACCTTCAGTTCTTAATTTGGCAAGTGACAATATCACTACTGACTCCAGTGCACATACTTCACGTCCTCTCGGTGGTATTATTCTTGCTTATTCACTCTCATATCATAGATTCTCCGACGCAATCTCTCCAGATTTTTTACCCCAATTATTTATTCATCAATCTCAAGTTCCAGAATCTCAAGTTCTGGAACCTTGTGCTTACCCGGGCCTGGTGCTTTTTGTTCATTGCACTTGATATAAATTTTTTTGTCTCCTTATCATACTTCGGGAGGCAGTCGGGACTCACTCAGTAAAATTTATCACATCAAAATATATTCGAAACCAGGTAAAGTAATTAAGAGACTGATGGAAAAATTGATACTGAACTATCCAATAAGTCTGTCTGGAGAGCTGCCTGGTTCACTCCATGTGCACAAAACTACATGATGGACATGCAAAATCTATTGTTTTGGATGGCTGTGTGCCCATGTCAAAGGAAACCAGTTGGGAAGAGAACTGTCATTCCAGGTCAGATTTCTATAACAAGCTGAATATTGTAGAGCACAAGGTGGCCACCCAAGATGTATTCGTAGTCTCCAAAGGATGTAACTGCACTAATGGAATATTTCGCATGCTGACGGTTCACATGCTCAATTGATGCAGTTTGTGGTCCAAGTTCCCAAGTTCGAATGAGATGGAAGAGTAATCTGATGAATGAAAGTTGGCATAACACTGTGGACGAGCACGAGGACCTGCAAGAACTGATAATGTCTTCTTCATCAACTTGAAAGCAGCTGGGAAATAGGTATTGAGTATTCCTGATCGATGTCAGTGAATTAAAACCAACGGTAAAACAAACAACTTACAAGACTGACAAGCTGCCACTCTACAAACATTCTCATCACTGAGGAGATCTTCAAGAAGATCTTCTCTACCGTTGCTGGATTTTGTATTGAATGGTACCTAGAAGCCTAATGATCAGCTGTCAAGTGACTGAGGTCAAGTATAGCAGACCTTATTATCACCGACACATATTCCAGACATCATCCGGTAGTAGTTGCCATGAGCATGGGCCAAACATAATGGAAAGAATGTCCCCCACTGACAGCCTTGCTCAAGAACCGATTGTAGCCTTTTTTCTGCTGTCAGAGTAATGTCGTCCATTATATTTCCTTCTGTCAAGAGTAAGGTTAATCAAGAATTGTATAATGTTCTAAACAAATACCTTTGTCCTTCAGAAATGGCACAATGACCGTGAAATGCTGCCCTTTAGAATCTGCAAAGATCTCAGTCCTACAGAAGTGACAGTTAAGATGTGTAGCATATGTCTTTACAAAAAAAAATGTACTGATCGGATGCTGTTTGCAATGTAAAGCCCTGCTCCAGGAGATCTTCAAGTTTTGGTACGTTTCCATGACCAGGAAGCCAGGGTTGTGTGCATATCCTTGCAGTTCTTTTCCTGGGCAGATGAGAAGATGTGCGTGGAAGCTTGTCAAGATCGAATGGCATGATGTTAATGTTGGGTTGGTCTATATCTATAAGGTTGTTAGAAACAGAGTGATCATGAAGTGCAGTCTTACCTATGTGAGATTTCCTGGAGCAAAGCCTCATCCCATGCATAGGTCCAGTACTAGTCATGGCAAGGGCAAGGTTGATGCATTGACTGTTGTTGACTCATTAAAAGGTGGGTTGATCAGGGCAGTTTCAGGCATGCGATGTGAACTGATGGACGGTGAGATCTGAGATCACATTCGATTTGGGTCCCTGGTAGTGTGAAACAAGTGCGAAACGGTTAGAAACAGTCAGAAACAGCCAGAAACAGCCAGAAACAGTCAGAAACAGTCAGAAACAGTCAGAAACAGTCAGAAACAGTCAGAAATGGATATAATAAAGCATACACTGCATGCCAATCTAGAAGCCTGCTTGTCCACAATTTACACCTAGAAGCCCCCCTCATCTTCATCAGTCATTATTTTCTTTATTCTTCTACTGCATAATGGGCAAAAATGAGTGACAAGGCAGTGATGGGTTGACCAAAAGTCAGCGATATTATCAAAAGTAGGTCTTGTTTACCAGCTGTAAATTAAGTTGATTGAAACATCTGCCCAGACATCCTGAAGTAAGAGTCAAAAATGCCGAGCATGCATGTCAGAAAAGAGCAAAGCTTAAAGAGGTACAGGAGAGGGATAAGGCTAAAGAACAAGAGCGGAACAAAGAACAAAGGGCGTTAATCGCAGTACAGTCTACTGCAAACCAAGCACATACCTCTCCATTGCCTGACTTCTTTCCATGGATCGATCCTGCATTTCTGGTTAAGGTGGATGACCCTACTCTGGACCCAGATCTCGTTGGCCATCCTCCCAATTTTTTTTGTGATATGGCGCTGCTTCGTGAGCAAGAATATGCTGCCGCAGTGGACAAAGTTGTTGGGCCTGTGAAAGTAGTGGCCAGGCCGCAAATGTTTGACGAGTTGGAGCAATTGTATTGTGTCAAGCAGAACATAGTGGACTGGTTGAGCAGTTGGAATGGTGCAGCCAATTGGGATATTGGGATTGACCGTTCATTTGTTTTGGCAGTCAAAGATGATCGGGTCGAGCGGTGGAGGGCACAGATGTTCCATCACACCAATGTTGGGCAACAACTTCTTGCACAGTTGCAGGTCATAGACCATCACCTGCCCCATGAACACTGGAAAATCCGGGAGCTCTGGAGGCTCAGGCTTGAACTTGTGACAGTGCTCATTCGTGGCATTGCAATCATGGAACTGAAGACTTCGATTTTACTGAGACTGTGTACAGTGAGGTATAAAGATGTCGAGAATGCCGAGCATAGTGAGGAGAGCAGTGCTGAGGAAACCAATGACGACACCGACAATGACAAGGTAGATTGGACCAATTGGGATATCACATGGTCAGATCAGGAATCAGAGGAAGGCTGACAGGATGTATACGTGGACGATGATGAGGTTATCGACAAGAATTAGGGTGCACCAGAGAAGAATGTGTGTATAGGTATACAATTACTTACACTTCATATTTTTTTTTTTGAACACAGTAGATTGCGCAACATACAATGTGCAACAAATATAAGACAAAATGTACTAGACACTAAAGGTTAAAATCTTCACGAGTGAGGTATTTGTGCTCCATGGTCACCCTCAAAACCCTTCGTGCATCCAAAGCACCTCTGAGTGTATCCCATGCAGAACCCTCTGAAATGCAGTGTTGGTGATGCCTTGAGTGTTGTTGACGAGGTTGTGACTAACATACATAATGAGTTGGTTATAAGGGTCGGAGTATGTGAGAGAAATGGCACTCACTATCCCTGATAGACACCTGGTTCGTGGCCTACAAACATGGCATACCAACACTGTTCTGGAGGAACATGTTCTGTGGGCATTAGATCAGTGGGTGCAGGATCAATGTCGTCCTCGGTGTCAGAATTGGAAGGGATATCAATGACTAGTATGACGTGAGGTTTGGATTGCAGATTTCATGATAAAAACTCACCTAGTAACCCCGATGAGGAAGAGTTTGTGTCAGACGGCTCATTGTTGCCTGAGGGAGGTGAGAATGAGAATGGAGGAGAGCATGAGGAACTTACAGGATGTAGAGACAGATGCAATGACCGGGTAATTAATTTCACTGGGTAACAAATTTCCATCAGGAAAATCTATGGAGATCAGCTAAGGTAAGAACAAAATAAAGAGTCCAAGGAACAGACCGGAAGTATTCATTCCAAATTCAGCTTCCCAATCAGTTGATGCAACTGAAACCGGTGATGAGACAGGGTCGTCATCATGAGGAACAATTGTGGCGTCGCCAGGATTGTCAATGTGGGTGGCATTGACACCCACGATAGCAGTAGCAGCAAATGTTACAGCAAGGGATTCCATAGCAGAACTGTTGGGAGGATTGTTGATGTGTCTATGAGTGTGAAAGGCAGTTTGAACAGTTGTGAGGAGGTGTTGATGTCTATCTGGATCACGCGTGGCAGCTTCGCAAATAGTTAGATTTGTCTGGCATAGGATAATTGAAGACGTACGGGTGGGGGGTATATCAGTGAGATGCAGAATCACTGATAACAATATCTGTGAATGTGTAAAAAAAGATATTCAAGACACTTACTTTGCTCCGCAGCATTGAGAGCCCTGTGTCCAGCTTGAACTGCTTCAGCAAGGAGGTGAGCTACCTGGAGAGCAACTTCGCATGACTGGCAGTCATGCACAGGTGCTGTTGTAGACGCCTCAGTCAAAGTCATGATATGATGAGGGGGAAACAGGACGTGATGAGAAAAATTTCAAATAAGTTCATACTTATGATATGATAAATTGATGGCCATACATACTTAAAATTGCTGAAATAAATCTCCGACACATTGACGAATCTAGGAGATAGTGAGATCATTTTTAGTGAGAGGTACGGCGGACTTATGTTGGTCCAGGACCTCAGCACCCTCTGAATTTGATCATGATCACTCTATAAAGAAAATATGATATATTACTTTTTTTCTTTGACGAGTGGTGCCTTCACGATCCCCACATCCTTCAAGAAATCATGCCTGACAACAAATAGTGGACGGATGACAACCAGTATGAGTTTCTGTGTGGCTGAATACCTGGTTATCTGGAGGTCAAGGCACAAAAAAAAGGACACTCACTTGACCAAGAACATGTTGCTCTTTGTGGCCAACACAATCAAGGACTTCCGGGGAACATGGCCAGAGATCAATTACCTGGTGGCCTGAAAACACCTGCCTGAGTCAGCGCTCATGACAAATAAGCAGTCATGGTCAGAAGTGGATCGCGAAATCCTGAAAAAAGCTAACAAAGATCACGAGAAAGTAAGTTTAAATTGATTATGGAGGGTTGGATCAGGACTCACCCAATAAACATAGCAAATTCAGTCCTGGTTTCGAAACCATAGCAGAAAAGCAACAGGATTACAGGGTTCCCAATGCCAGGGTAACATAATGCTTGTGTTGATGGTACGGCCTCAGAAGCGAAGACGAATGTATAAGCCCGCGGAGATGTATGCAAAGTTGTACCCTGAAAAGATACATGCATTGATGGCAGCAAAAGTGTTGGTATATGGGAAAGATCATCTCGAGATGGACAAGGAATACATGAAGAAGTATGTAAGAACAGAGGGCAAGGAAACTGAGGAGGATGGTGGTAGGAGTGACGAAGAGGATGATGATGAGGCATCTCACCTGGAGAGGAAGAAGGCAGTAAAGGCATTCACAACAAGGGTGAAGGTCTGCTCAGAGGCATGGAAAGCAGAGTGTGCAGAAATTCAGATGATTGTTTTGGACACCATCGCCAAGGAGAAGGCGGAGCAGTCAGCATTGTTGGATGTCGAGAAAGAGGCTTTGGACCATGATCCTGAGAAGTGTCAAATGTGAGCATTGTATTCATGGCTGACTGACTATACATGGCTTACAGTGGTTGCAGCTTCATAGGTGGCCTGATAAACCTGCTGGAGCTCACTTGCAATGAGATCCACAGGTTGTCTGGTTGGTCGACTGTTGTGATGACGGGTGGTCCAAATCCTGCTGCTGATAAGATAAAAGTCCAAACGTGGGTCAATCTCCATTTCTGATCACTTGTCCTGATGTCCCTACCAGCATCTGTTATGGGGAATCAGAAGAGACCAAGGAAAGCTTCATGAAGTTCTATTGCGATCACGAAAGTAATGTGAACCAGCCCTTCCTTGACTGGTTGTACAAGGTCTATTGTGAGTTTAAAATGTTTGACTCGAGTGATTTCATAGTGATCTATCTGTCCGTGACCATAGCCGACTTTGCGCCTAATGATCAGGCCACCTCCAATGTTCCAAAATCAATGTCAGATGGCTTGTTAGATGCCTCCAACATTCCACAATTGATGTCAGATGGCTTGTTAGCCTTTCATGACTCAGGCAATTCCAAGGGCTCTTCACTGCGTAACTCTCTTGAGCCAAATCAAGGGAACAATGACTTGCTTGAAGATCGCGTATCTCTCTCCCAACTAGCCCCATCCAGTACCTCTATTTCTGACATCATCCAGCCTACTAGAGTCTCCGGAGATGTCATCATTGATCCAAGTCTCTTGTCTCCTGCTCCTGCTCCAATTGAACCGGTTCTATCAGCACCCATCATGTCAAGCACATCTCTGACTATGGCTTTAGCTCCATCACCACCTGGGGCATCAGGAGTGTCTACCTTCACAAATTCTAGTGCAAAAGATTGGGATGTATCCCACCTTGGATATGTTTTCCCCAAGGGCCTCGAATTTCAAGCAATGGGACCCTCGCCCCTCCAGAAAGTCGCCACAGAACCAACTGCCTCTAACCTGCACCAGATCACATCATCATCTCCCGATTTTCTCACAACTCAATCAGCTACAGAATCACCAGGCACAGGTGAGCCAATCAAATCACAAGGTACAGACATGCCTGGAGTGGCGACTTCACTTGATTCCTTTGAGGATGAGAATGATTCTCAGCCTGGCAGATGGTTTAGTGGATCTGGATGCAGGGGAAGAGGTCAAGGAGGGAGGAGAGGACGTGGTGTGCCTGGGCGCAGTTGCGGGTTAAGCAGTGCTATGAATAATCTGGATACTAACAACCCTGATCAAGTACAACCAGTGTCGCGCGCACTTCGGAACCATGTCAGATCAGCCAACACAGTGGCGGCCCAGGCATCAGCTACTCAACCTATGAGCCACTGGGAATCGTCGAACGCCACTGGCCACAACCCTACAATCACATTCCCTGCACCACCACCAGCCATCACAGGTACTTTGGCCAGCTCTCATGAGCAGCGAGGAGCACGGCCAGCAAGATACGCAGACAGGTCATTGATGTCGATATCAGCTCGTGGACTTAATGGTCTCAGTGGTGGAGTGATCCAAATGGAAGGTGCATTGGAGAAGGGCTCCAAACGCAAGCCTGCGGCTGGCAAAGTGGATGAAAGCCACAAGCGGTGTGTATAATGCATAATTTCTTTGTTTCTTGACTTATCATTACACCATCAACAGATGAAAGAAATGAGATAGATACATTGGATATATGTTGGAATAATTGGAAAGTGTATGGAAGGTTACCGGTACATAGTTCATGTGATGTTGATATAGTTCAGGGACAATGTGAGATGGGAATATAGTGATAGAACGAGAAAAAACTCTACAAGGAAAAATTCGGGAGCTATGGTACTAGTGTATGAGATAGAGTTCTGAAATGTAGTGAGGGGGGGTGAGGATTTCGAGGATGCAATGTATCATGTTAGAATACTGGGGATCTGGAGCATCATAAAGACATATATAAGTGTAGAGGTGGGGGGTGGTGGTCAGCTCGAACATGGAGCTGTGCAAGTTGCGGTAGCCTGTGTATGGATGTCACATCAATCACTTTGAAAATGAATTAAATATGCAAGTAAAGTGAACAGCTCATGTTGAGTGGGCTGCAGCATGCAGATAACCTGTAAGAAGCTCAGGGCTGCAGGAACAATAGGCATTGGGGCTGAACAATGATTATTGTTGGATGACAATCCGGCACATACACGATTCCCCGAGAATAGTCTAGACATACACTTAGTAAGCTTCGGGCATAGCCCAAGCATATATCTCTTACCCTCGAGAAATTACTAGAATACATATATTACAGTATATAAACCAGTAGTTATTATCTACTTAATACAATCAGTTATTCCTACTAACTGCGCAAGACCTGAACAATAATTATCAGTGGGAATAAGTACCCGCTGGCAGCAGTAAGGGATGCGGAAAACATACCCCAATGAAGGGAGCAAGCAACGAGCAGGAACGAGGTGGAAGGCGGTGGGTTGAGCAATGAGAATGCTTCAAGGAGAGTCGCGGGATATGAACGGTGTCTATGAAAGGAGGTGAGTACCGACAAAGCGCAAAAAGGCTTGCAGAAGACGCACCAAGTGGACAGTAGAAGGAGGAGCAAAAAATGTAGAAAGGAAAAGAGGGAATGGCCCAATGGGATATGAGGAGATCGGCTTTGATGATCCTGAGTTACTGCCGGGGGTAGAACCAAATCGGATATCCAAAAGGAGGAGTTACCAGGTATAGCAGAGGGCAGGGCAGGGGTGCAGGGAAAGGGAGAATTGTAAGCAAAAGGGCAGGAGGCACACCAGTGAAAGAACGGAGGGTGCCAAAATGAGCCCAATGCCGGAGGTGCTGACTGTAGCAGGAGAGGCAAGAAAAATGGTATATCAGAATTTGCATAGGCAATTGTCAAGAATGATATATCACACACTCATGACGACCGTCAAAAAATGATACATCACAACTACAAGTATGCCTGTACTAAAACCTATACTTATGCAGCTGACAGGGGTAGGCTTGTTTGGTATGGTACTCTCATAATCCAATACCCTTTTCATAGGCTTAGAATTAAGTCATTGATACAAAATACTAGAATATGCCTAAGAATTACAATCCTACCAAAAACCCTGACTAG